>JARFJB010002079.1:805000-867503 GCA_036346205.1 Vesta saturnalis | reverse complement strand
CATGTATATGTGCATGCGCATGTGTATGCGTGGTTATGGCATTTATGTGCATGTGCTTGGGCATGTGCATGGGCATGTGCATGGGCATGTGCATGTGCATGTGCATGTGCATGTGCATGTGCATGTGCATGTGCATGTGCATGTGCATGTGCATGTGCTTGTGTGTGCATGTGCATGTGCATGTCCTTGTGCATGTCCTTGTGCGTGTGTATGTAAATGTGCATTTGCATGTGCATGTGCAGTCAGAAGTTTTGAGTTTATATCGTGATTGTGTTACCGGTGACCATTTAAATTGTTATGAAATACTAGATTATGTTGCTATTTAATGATTCCGTTGCCAGATTTTCTTAACTATTCTGAAAGTTTATTTCATGGGAATGTAACCTCAGAGATAATTTAATTATTAGTAATACAAACGCAATAATTACATTTCTAGTGATGGATAACTAATCCAGAAGTTATTTCAAGTTAAGTAGTGCCCTTTGAAATTGTTAAAAGCGTTAATAAATGTCCTTTTTACGTCAATATCAAAGTTACCAGCGCAGTAGTGCATGTTGTACGTTTTTAACAATTTCAAATCAACTACTTAATATGAAATAACTTCTAAATTAGTTATAATTTACTAGAAAGGTTATTATTGCATTTGTAATACTTATAACTAGGTTTATTTCTGTGGTTACACTCCCGTGAAAATGAATTTTCAATATAGTTATCAAAAATCTAATAACGGCATTATTAAGTAGCAACATAACTTAGTATATCATAACAATTGCAATGGTCGGCGGTATCACAAACACGATAAAAACTCAAATGTCTATTGCTACGCCAGCGTAGTAAGGAAGCCATTCTCTAATAAGGTAGGGTATTAATGCATGATATGTAAGTATATATATATATATATATATATATATATATATATATATATATAAAAATATATAGTCATCATTTGATTATTTCTGCGATTTAATTGAAATAGGGTACGTTTTGTAAAGAATGCTGGTTCTTTACAAGATAATAACTATGCTCTAAAGAATAAAATTGGTCCCTAAAGTAGTCTATAGTCTATATCCAAAGAACTCTCAAATTCAATTCAGTCACGGTAAACATTTTAAGTGTAGTTCAATTTTAAATAAGTGCCGTTCGTAAAAAAAATTGTTACGAAACTAAATGAAGCTTAAAAACTAATTTAAAAATCTCATGTAGGTAGTCATATCACAACGGAATAAAAAATTAGCTTTTAACTTAGCGTTGATTTACATATTTGGCATATCAAGTTGGAACGCTAGTATTTGATTGCATGCGTTTCATACATTTAATATAAGAGGAAATGTAGGTAAAATTGCCGTATTACGACTGCGTATCTATTGTCCCTATTTGTTAGTACACCACGACAAACGCATAAAAGGTTATGTGCTAGTCCCTTCAAATTTTTTAATCATAAACATGCACTAAAATACCGAACTCCACGGATCTCATGCTCCCGTTGTGCCCTTTAGTCATTAAGCTACCAGAGAATGTTTGTAGTCTGTTATGTGCAGAAAGTATGATTTAGTTCTTTAAACATATAAATTGATGTTTGAATTTTGTTTAAAACTGTTTTCTAAATAAAACAGAGTAAAGCAAAATAGTCCTAATTCGGAAATTAGGAAAGATTATGTTTGTCGTTTTCGTCTAAATCCGGTGTCACTCGGCTCAGCTCGTATGGCTCGGCTCGGCTCGGCTCTGCTTGACTCGACTCTACTCGACTCGGATCAACTCAACTTAACTTAATCTAACTTAGTTTAATTTAATTTAATTTTGTATAGGATCTTTAGAGAGTCTTTAGTAAGGTTTAGCTAGATTTTTAGTAAATAGAATATTATTAAATTGCCATAAACATTTCATACCAGAACACCATCTAACAGACGGAGACTAATAATGCAAAAAGAGATTTAACAACGGGAAACTATTAAAATATATAAAAACGCTATAAATTAAACAAGCAGTTAAGTTATGAAAGCATTGTAATGTATTATTATATTAATTTATATTTATATATTATATTAATTATACAGCGCGTTCGCAAAGTAGCGGATTAATTCAGTTAAAATTCGAATAGGAGTTTAAGAAGAAAACACTAGGACCCGTCGATTTTTATTTTCACTTTATAATTTTGTTACGTAAAAGTGAAATATACAGGGTGTGGCAAGAAAAATATAAGACGTCATCGAACTTTTTACTGCATAATTACATGTTTTACGTCCAACAAGATAAATGTGGACGATTGTTACATAAGGAAATATTAAATAAAAATTATCGTAAACATTAAAAATGTGAAAATTTCATTGTCAATGTAAGAAAACGTTAAAGTGTATATTTCGTTAAAATTATTTTAATTATTTGCACGTTAGCAACTTGTGTTTAGTTTTTTGATAGGCGACAGCATTGTTATTTTGAGTTTATATTGTAACTACTTTATCGTCATTTTGTGAAATATGAGGAAATTAGGCGAACGTGAAAGAATAGAATACGTGTACATGCTTTGTTTCGGACCTAGGTCGCGTATTTAATCAGAAGTGGTTGCGTTGTTTAACGCTATTTATCCTGATCGACCGTGCATTAGCCAAAGCGTGGTAAGCAGAGTTGTAGCGAAGTTCAGAAAGTTGGACATGTTCGAGTCATGAGAAAATCTGGTCGAAAGCCGATAGGTGAAGAAGATCAGATCAATGTGTAGCAGTGCAACATAATTCTAATCCCACCATTACGGACATGGCTAATAATATTACTGTACATAAACTGTTGAAAAAAGAGAAGTTTCCATCCCTACAAGGTATGCTTACTTCACGAGCTGTCGGAAGATGATTTTGATCGGCGAAATTAATTTTGTTATGTTATGGTAACGGCAATTTCGTAAAAAGCATATTTTTTTCCGACGAAGCAACATCTGCTTTACACAGCCACAGAACAGAACAGACATAATTGTTGTTATTGGGCAACGAAAAATCCTCATTGGTTCACGGAATATCACACCCAATACCCTCAAAAATTGAAAGTTTAGTGCGGCATAGTTGACGGAAGAGTTATAGATCCTTACTTCTACGAGGATACTCTCTCTGGTGAGAGACATTTAGACTTTCTTCAAAATGACCTCGTCCCCGCTCTAAATAACGTTGTATTAGTATTTAGAAGATCCTAATATGCACCACCGTGACCTCTTTTTCAACAAGATGGAGCGCCGCCACACTACGCTTTACCTGTTCGCGCTTATTTAGACGAAGTTTTTTCAAATCGTTAGATAGGTAGAAAAGGGACAATTGAGTGGCCAAATCGCCAGATTTAAATTCTCTAAATTACTTCTTTTGGGGGTACTTAAAAAGTAAAGTATACGCGACGCGATCGGCCAATTTAGAAGAATTAAAACACGCATTCGCTATGAAATTAGAAACATTACCGCAGATGTCATCGACAACGTTCTAAAATCATTTGTCAAACGGCTGGGCTATTGTCAGATTGTTAACGGTGTTCAATTCGTCCATTTAATTTAAATTAGTGGAATCATTTTACAACTAAATTAGGCCTAACCCGAAAAATTGTCTGTGTTTCAAAATATATGTTATTAAAAAAATCACTTGAATATTTCTTATTAGAAATGATACATGGTATCCATTTCGGTTTCTGAAGAAGGTAACTTTAATAATCCAAACGTTTGTAAAAAATGAATAAAAGTACACGACTTCCTAGCCAAAAATAAGTATATTAATTATGAGTATTAATCGTAAAAGCTTTCATTTTCAAGTTATTTAAAATGTTCAGACTAAATATTTAGCGCTTTTGAACCTCAACTGCGTATAGCCTGTGTAAAATATGATTTTACGAGTATGGTTTTATAAGGTTCTTATAGGAGACTTGAGATAAGTTGCACAAAGCACAAATTATGTATTGACATGTTCCTATTGCCTTACTCATTATCTTGGGTAATTTGTTATAACGTTACATTATAAACTTTAGTATTTTACATTGTTAACCTTATTTCTTAGTGAGTATGGTATGGTGGATGTGTGACTTCTTCAAAAATTTCTTCTGCTGTACAGTGGTGTTACTAATGTTTACTCACCTACATTACTATCGTACTAATAATTGCTTTTGTTTACAGAACAGATATTCCAAGCATGGAAGCACTAATCTTTGGAGCAGTCGTCTTGTTTGTAATTTTTGTTTACAAAGCTATTTTTGAACCACTTCAATATTGGAAGAAGCTTGGTGTACCATGTGATACACCATTACCAATATTTGGAAATTTAATTCAATCAATATTAAGAAAAAAAGCAATAGCGGACATACACAAAGAACTCTACGACAAGTACTCTAACCACAGGTAAAACGTTTAAGCTAACGAAATGCATCCAATCAAAAAATTTATTTCCAGATACTTTGGTTACTTCATGTTCAATACTCCCAGTTTAGTAGTGCGTGACCCTGAGTTGGTTAAACAAATTTGCATCAAAGATTTTAACTCATTCTCTGACCACAGGGTTTTTTTACCCCAAGAAGCAGATCCCTTTTGGAACAATATTTTATTTGCTCGAAAAGGTGTGAAGAAAAATATTTTTTCACAGTATTTAATTGTTAAAGATTTTTAGGACGTGACTGGAAGGAACTGAGGAAAGTTATTACACCTGCCTTTTCGCAAAGTAAAACGAAGCTCATGTTCTTGAATATGACTCAGTGCGTCAAATGTGTATTGGATAGTATTAAAGATGCTAAAGGCACAATTGCTCTGGATATGGCTGACGTGATGGCAAAGTATTCAAACGATTTTGCAGTAAATACATCATTCGGAATCGATATCAATTCTTTTAAGGATACTGATAACGACTTTTATAAAATAGGAAGATACGCGTTTCAGGTTAGGTCATTCAGAGGTCTTAAATTTTTTGGATCCGCAATAAGCAAAACATTTGCAAAGGTAAAGTGCGTGATTACGAAAGTAGCTAAGTAGTCATCAAAACTGTTCGCAGATTTTCAAAATTACATTTTTCGATGAATCTACAAAAGAATTTTATAGACAACAAGTCAATAATTCGCTGGAATACAGAGCTAAAAACGATATTGTACGAGTTGATATATTGCATTTACTGAAAGAAGCTCAAAAAGGTCGACTGAAATATGAAAAAGAAGATCAAGGGACCAACAAGAATATCGAATTCTCAGTACCAGAAAACAATCCGGAAGACATAACGGATGCATATATTCCAGATAGAATAACAGACGACGATATTTTGGTATCAATGATGGGGTTATTTTTTACCATTTACGAATCAGCAACCACTAACCTGTGCAACACTGTGTATGAAATTGCTGTTGCTCCTGATGTCCAGGAGAAGTTAATCAAAGAAGTAGATGAGACATGGAAAAAATGTGGTGGAAATTTAACGTATGACCATTTAATAAGCATGAAGTACATGGATATGGTTTGCACTGGTAAAATTTCCTCAAAACGTTCACTATAATGTTTTTAATTTTGTATTATAGAGGCTATACGTCTTAGAAGCCAGTGGTATTCTTGGATCGGGTTGTTACGAAACCTTTTACTATTCCACCCGTTCTACCCCACGAAAAACCATTACACCTCAAACCGGGTCAAGATATAACCCTACCAACATATTGTTTCTTAAAGGATCCAGAATATTTTCCAAATCCTGAGAAATTTGATCCAGAACGATTTAGTGAGGAAAATAAACACAGCATCCTTCCACAAACATTTTTGCCTTTCGGATACGGCCCACGTGCTTGTATGGGTAAGAATTAGTTTTAATTTACGTTTATGTTTTACCTGCATTTATTATTTCTAGGCGCTCGTCTAAGTTTGGTTCAAGTGAAATTAATAGTTTTTTATTTTCTATTACGCTTTCGGCTTGTTCCGATTGACAAAACTCCTATTCCATTCACTTTAAATAAAATGTGTATATCTCAAATTAGTGAACATGGTTATTGGCTTGGTGCAAAACCGCGCGAAGATGCCGTACAAATTGCGTAAATATTGCAGAAATCGTTAGATAACAAGATAAAACCTAGTCCCTTGTTTATCAGTCACAAAACTTTACAATAAATTATTTTTGTTAATTTCTACATGTTTTGTTTGATTTTACTAATTATTTTTCATTGTTGCTGACAGATCCAATTTGTACTCTACAAATGTAAACAAGTAAGAACATGCTAGGCATCGTAATATGGAAATTGTTACATTTCATTATTGGCCCATAAGGATCATAATTGTATCACAAAACACTATTATTTAGCAACCTTACTTAGAATTTAATTATTTAGTTATTTTTGTATCTATTGAGCGAAATGGTACTTTGGTGATCGATCACCAAAGTAGTTCGCGCACGTGTTACAAGCAAAATTTTTTCTACAACCATCAAAATATGTATATCCCTTAAAATTGCCTTAAATAATTTTTTTCTTGGATTTTTGCTTGATTGAGGACCACAAAAGTTAAAATACAATAATCTCATAGAGTTTACATTCAGAGCGCGAAATATGTATTTCGCACACTATTTCGGGCACGTTGTTATGGTAACGTAGGAAAATCAAAAATAGCATATTACTATTAATGCGCGAACCTCGTCATTTTTTGACGTTTGTAGAAAAAAATCTTCACGTAGAATTACTTCAAAATGAAAATTCAGAATTAACCTGAAGGTATAGTTCAATACAATAATGATGAATTCTACTATGTCAACATGGGAGTTGAGACACATTTAACGTTGTTTGTTTTTATATTACCAAAACACTAAGAACACTAAGTTTGTTTTCTTTTGGTTAACGTTACATTCAACTTTACCGACACTGACAAAATTAGTTTACTCCAATTTTTGCAAAACAATTTCATCTAATTGTCTACTTAATAAACGTAATTTGCACAGAAAGGATATGTATTTGTAGTATTTTCACAAATACTACAATTTCTTGTATACGAAATGCTGCACAAACACCAGAGCATGTACCGGGTGGCCAACTAAGAACGGCAATCGGCCATATCTCAGGAATGGATTATAGCACAGGTTTGAAAAAAAAATTTTATTAGAAAAGTGGCCTTGAGAAACGCCTGGAAATTATTTTCAGAATTGTAGGTCCACCGCTAGAGGGCTTATTTGACAGTTAAAATTTTAAAAAGCAAATTTTTTCAAAATTTACTCAATTAAGGGACATATTAAATATTATATTCAGATTCCTCGACAAATTCTGCATGTTTTTTATTTGACACGTTTTAGTCTATCTCTGCAAATAACATTGTTACGAAAAAACGTCTTTAATTTAGGTTCTGCTTGACCGATATTAATAAACTTGATGTTGGTGAAATGTGGCAAATTGCGACACATCTATCCATATGTGTATGGTGGTCAATAACTCGGTATTCACTTGGTTGCAATGATTTGTAGCAGTCATAGCATAAATGCAAATGGCCGGCAAGATGATAACGAGTATGGAGCAAATGTGTGTGAATAATATCCCAAATTACCCATGAAGGCATGATTGTGGAAGCAGCAAATTCGTTTATCTAGGTTGGCAAACCATTCAGTATTCCACTGCACATCTTCATATGTATTCTTTTTTCAAATTGCACCCAGTTTGGAATTATTTCACTAGCAGACATACTAACACGATACTACTTTTAAAGAAAGAGCTAACCTTACAAAAACATATGAATGTTTAACCTGATATGATTGATAGCGGTATTGTGTAACCTTGGTAAAGTGCAAAACGTGAGAGGGGGAGGACATTGTAAGTGTGGGAACCTTAAGGTTTTGACAACATTGGGGGTGTGCAAACTTAAGAAATGATGACTTTGGAATAGTGGCAAACGTGAGAATGGAGGACATTGTAATTGTGGGAACCTTGATGATGGCGAACCTTGATGATGGGGAACCTTAATTATGGGGACCTTGAAAATGTGGGGGCCGAAAAGGTCAAGGAGACATCCTTGGCGTGATTGGTGAAATCCTGGCAACCTTGTAGAAACTCCGTGAACGAAGACCTTGAAACGGCAGGATTGCTGAAGTAACGTGCAGTGTTGCCGTCAAGGTAAAGCAGGTAACCTTGACGGTAAAAATAGTGGGGAAAGTAGGATATAAATGCAGAGGAGTACATGTGAAACCAGTATTGTATGTAATGGAGAACATATTACGCCAAGCGGTAGAAAAGGCGAAGATTGTGAGTGTTATGAATTCAAGTGGATGTCGTGATATTCGAAGTATGTTAGTGTCGTTCTGTCACCCCAATTGAATTTTGAACCAGTCGTGAAACTTGGTGGATCTAAGAGTAATGGAGTGGCGTTCGATAAGCAGGAATAGCACATACTTATGGACTATCAAGGGATAATTACAAATGATTTCTACACACCTAAAGGGACATGGCTACCTACAAAAATGGATTCTAAAACGATATCGTATGAAAGTATTAACAAGAAGAAAATTACACGCATCTCTGATTGTGAAGAACCAGAAATCTATTTAGGACGAGAGCCTATAGAACAGTTATGGAGACTTTTAAGATAGTCAGTTACCGATTGGATTAGTACCTACTATGGAATTCCCTGAATTTTATAATAAAATAATACATACAGCAGCGGAAATACCTGATGTTGAGATACAGAGGTTAATAGTTCCATTACAAGATATATTCGATCTCAATGTGGCATGTGTTATGGAAATTGTAGAATTTGCCAAGGAGAAAACTAATATTGATAGAAGTTGAGATATCCGTTAAGTAATAAGTGGGGTAAGGAACATATCGAAAATAGAGATAATAATAGATGTTTAGTCAATATGTGGATGTGTTAAAGTGCAGAGTCGGGGCCTAAGGCTATAAACTGTGTTAGTGCAGTGCAAAGACTAATATGTCAATTTCAATCATTAGAATTTGATGCTGAACATGAAAAGTCTATGGACGGGGTACGTTTAGTGATGACTATTTAGATAATCTAGTTTATAAGTATGGTAGTGCAATACAGCTGTGTGAGAAATATTTTCAATCGCATGACGATGGTGTAGAGTACATTTGTTGTATTAAGCGATTAATAGAAGACCTTAGAGAAATATCTTTGGAACAATTTGTACATGAAATAGAATGTCATTTACCGAATTATATTTCAACAGATGACAACACAACAAGTGAAGGAGGTCTACATTAATGAGCTAAAAACGTAGTTCACGATGTAGTACAATGGGAGCGAAAAGTAGAATGGGAACAGTTAGCAAGAGACTCTGCACCCCTTTAGGAAAAGAATAGAAAAGTGTAGTAAAATAATTTCAGCTGTCCTGGAAAAGTAACATCGTGATTACGTATTTATGAAACGCTTTAGTAGTGTATAGTATTGTATGTATTAATAATAAATAAAAAATTTAAAATAAAAAAGTTATTTACTACATAATAATATTATAATATATAAAAAGAATCGTACATAGCGTATTATATAATGTCAGTTAGAAATCCATGTATTACGAGAATTATCAAACCCTAACCGTTTAACGAGAGACATATTTCCTCGACGTCGTATTACACGTTCAACTAGGTGAATGTCGGGATGTTTAACACTTTGAAGTTCTGGCTCATAGAAACGCCCTTGTATCTCTTCATCTCGACTATCACGAAATGTGTAGGTAATTGGACTGGAACGTTTCACTTCTGTTATTCGAAATACTTCATAACTACAATTAGGCATGTATCCCTTAGAAAATATGCTTCTGTATTTGATAATACGTAAATAATCCCTCACTTTAAATTTAGGCGTCTTACGGTCAAGAGCTTTATGATATTTTAAAATTTTCATAATAGAAGTAGCATTCTTTTCCATTACATCTATACGGTTATATTCTATGCTTTCTTGAATTATAACTCGCAACAATTTGATTGATAGCCATTTAAAGGAACCTTGCATACTGAATGTTTTCCACATTATTGCTTTAAGAGTGCGATTTACACGTTCAACTATGCCACTCTTCAAGTTTGAATAACTGCCATAATGATTAATATTAAATTTTTCATTACTTTTTTAATTTCAGCATTATAAAACTCCCATGTCAGTTGAATGTGTAGGCGTCCTTTGCAAACCAGACAAAAGTTTATTCATTACATCTGCGACTAGTTTGCCGTTTTTGCGTTTGATGGGATAAGCCCAGATATATTTAGAAAATGCATCTATTACTACTAAAATGTACCGAAATCCTTTATTTAGCCGAGCATAAGGTATCACTACACCTAAATAAGCTTGAACCAGATCATTTAAACCTTTAAGTACCACACAACGCCGCGGAAAATTTCTTCTTGCTCGCTTGTGCAGTTCTTCAACATCATCTTTACTCATTTTATCACTATGGATTGTACTACGAACTCTACATGGAACATCGTCGCAGTTACAAACTGTATAAACTCTGGTATGGTCAATTTAATTGCGGCATTCCTAGTTATATAGTGACCAATTACATCGCTAGAAAGCGCAAACTTTTTACTACGTATGTCAAGCTCAAGACCTGGATTACTTCACTTGCAATGCACTACGATGCCCTCGTTACAGGGAAAGCTATGGGTATCAACTATACCAGTAGGAATACTAATTCTCCTTTTAATGGCTACTCCAGAGAAAGAAATGAAATTTTCATAATGAAGATCACCAGAATGCTGAACAATATGTATACCAAACGTATCTATTGTCATTTGATGATGAAGGTGTCCGCCAAATTTATCTATCGACATCAGTGCTGCATATGTAGTAGTAGTATCTATAGTGACGGTCGTTGTAACAATGAAATGAAATGAATATGGTAATAGGTTTATAACAAGAGATCCTACTTTATTACTTTCGCTTTACGTAATTCGTCAATTATATATATATATATATATATATATATATATATATATATATATATATATATATAATTTCGTTGTGATTAATAGTATTTCCTGCCGCCGACATTGATCCCATAACTCGCACAACCAGTCCACTAATTTATTCGAATCATTCCAATGTGCAAATTCAATCGCTTTGTTATTATATCGTAATAGTTGCATTCCACCCCCCTTTTTTGGAGACAAGTTGTGCGAGATCTTGTGGCAGGAGGTGCAATTGCCCGTTTACGAAAACGATCAGCTCGCAGTCACAGAGGTATTAACGAACTGGACGAAGCGTGTAAAGAACACGATATTGCATACTCGCAGTCAAACGATCTAAGACATCGCCACATAGCTGATAAGGCTTTGCAACGAAAGCTTGGAATAGATTTCGTTCCTCAAACGCCACCTTTGGACGTAGGAAGCGTTCTCACAGAAACAGATCAATTTCATTCAACAAAGCAGCCTTCTAGCGCGACGACGTGTTGGTGGTAAACTTCGGTCATCGTTGAAATCTACGGTACAACAAGTCTTAAACGTTTTAAAACATAAAAATCTTGACACACAAGAGAAGAATATTACCAATACCAAATCGTGATGGATTCATACCTCTTATTCCGTTATTTGCTGCATTAGGAGCTTTAGGTTTTTTGGGTGGAGGTGCAGCCGCAGTTGCAAAAGCGGTCATTGACGCAAAAAATTGCGCCAAAAACGTTACAAGAAACCAAACGACACAATCAAGCAATGAAAGCAACTACCTTAGGAAAGGGCTTACATATAAAACCATATAAGCGAGGTTTAGTCCTATATCTACAACCGTATTAAAAAAACTCCCACAGAGGTTACCACGTCACGTCTTAAGCAACGTTGAGCTATTAAAATTTATTGAGAAATTAAAAATCCCCTATTTTAGAGATAAATTACACACACGAATCCATACGAATGAATGTGATATCGTGAATCTGGATGATCAAAATAACAGGGGAACGCACTGGACGGCTTACATCAAGCGTAATGGGCATATTACATATTTTGATAGCATAAGACATATTAAACCACCCTTAGAACTAATTCACTATTTTAAAGGTGATGGTAGCAGAAACACGATTGACTATAACTATACCAAGGTTCAAAACTTCAAAACATACAATTACGGTCATTTAGTCTTACGATTTTTGTATAACGGTTCGTTTTGATTCCCAGAAGTCGTTGCTTGATCGTAATGTCGTTCACATTTACATTTACCGATACAAGCAGTATTTTGCAAGCCAACTTTAACCCACCGATTTATCTTGATAATGAGTAGGAATATGTAATGGGGTTGACTAGTTTTGAATCTTTCAATACTATACAAAACGTTACTTCCAAGAATAATCAACTGATATTTGAAGGAACTAGAATTACAATACAATTAGAATACAATATTAACATTATTAACATTGATTCGTTGATTATCGAATGCAATATAACGAGTGGAAGTTTTAAAATTGGAGAGGCGTTACATATTATTCATCAATTTTTTCCCGGTGTACCAGCGGAATTCAAAATAATTGAATCCCCTCTACATGTCATTTATTTACATATAAATACATCCACCATTTCAACCATAACACTTAAAATAGTATACCGAGACCGAGACCTCGTCAATTTCAACGGTCAAGTCATAACGATAGGATTACATTTGAAGAAAATATGGTGACGCGGTATAACACATATGCGTGAAACCACAATAAGGTGAAATATAAAAGATCGAAGTGTGGAAGTGCGAGAGTCAGTAAGCGGTCAACCCTCAAAGCATTGACAGCGCAGAATAGAGCATACTTGAAAGTCTTGGTTTCATAATAATACAATGAGTATATTAAACGTAAACTAAAAAGTTGTTGTTGATAATGCTATAGCAAATTACGAACTCCACATCCATCAACCATATACTACGAGATTTGGACACGATGATGAAATCATAATACCCATTCAGGACGACATGCGCACTTTACCATCAGAAAGATATATCTACGTAGAGGGAAGATTGCTGAGGGAGGATGGTGCCGTTTTCTAACACTGCGCGGTTTGTTAATAATGGCATTGCATTTTTATTCAAAGAAATTAGATACGAAATGAATGGAATAGTGGTAGATTTCGTGACGAAGGTTGGATTAACGTCTACAATGAAAGGATGGGTATCATTGACACCCAACGACCTCGCTCGTCATGAAAATGCAGGTTGGTTTCCTACCTCAAACAGCACACTAACAAATCCGTTAGGGTATTTTAATGTTTGTGTCTCTTTGCGAATGCTACTTGGCTTTTGCGGAAGACTACAATAAAGTGATTTTGAACATCAGACAAGAATTGACTTTAATTCGCAGTAACATTGATACCGATCCAGTAATTTCAACTGTTGCAGATGAAGCACTAAAAGCTAACGTAGATAAAATATATTCGAAAGTTCCGCACATCATTCCAGCATTAGCGGAGGAATTGGCGTTGACGAAGTACATTGATAACAATGTAAATACTCCAGTAGCATTTAGAAGTTGGGAAACGCACATATATCCAGCAGATAAACATATATGGACAATTACAACATCGACTGGTATAGGAACACCTAGATACATTATTATCGGATTTCAAAGGGAGCGAGAAAATAATGTTTCTTAAGATATGAGCAGATTCGACAAATATGCACTAAAGAACATTAGGGTATTCCTTAACACGGATCGTTATCCGTATGACAATTGAAACGTAAATTACGATAATAATTGCTTTACTACATTGTATGAAATGTTTGCTAAATTCCAAACGTCATATTAACAAAGAAATGATCATCCATTACTCACACCTAATCAATTTACGGCAGTCGCACCATTGATAGTGTAGACTGTTCAAATCAAAAGAGACTCTAAAGCAGTAGTACTTCGTGTAGAATTCGAAACAGCAGTCAACATACCGGCGAATACGACAAAATACTGTGTTATACTTCATGATCACTAAGTTACGTATAATTCGTTGATCAAAGCAATAACATTTTGAGCCTGTTCCATAAAAATATTGAATAGCTTTCCCTGCATACTTATCTTTCATTCTTCCGACGACAGATGTATTCGTTGTAATAGCACGCAGACCGTTTTGATAGTTGGATGTGTCATATTCATCAACATTATTCCGCATGTGCGCATACATCAGTTGTTATCTCGACAATTAAAGAATCTGTGTCTGTATAGAGCAACGTTACATTATTACCGTAATAACTGCGCAAGATCTCGTAAAAAAATCGATACATTATAATTTTGGAAAGATCTAAATACTAAATCCAACATATGCTGGTTTGTCATAAGTTACAACCTGTTTGGACAATTCCACTGCAAATAATTTATCAGTAAATTGAATAAAATTCTTAAATTGCGGTTTTTCGAGGTACCGTGCCAGAACCAAGCGACGTCCGTTATTTTCCCAATGTGTTAATAACTTTATTACTCTTCTTTTGTCGACATTCTAAATTGCTTTACCAAATACACCATTGTTCATGCATTTAAAGAAATCCTTTTCGAATTTGTTCTTGGTTGATTTCGAAGAGTTGTATTAAGGTCTATGTATGGTACTAGCCAAGGATTTTGACTAAACCGTAAAACTCCATAAATATGAGTAACAATTAACCTATGCTGTGTACATTGTTTTAAATATCGATAATGCATAACATAGTTGGTCTTATCACATAAGTTAGGATTTAATTTTTCCTCCTTGGAATGTGGTGCGCGGATCATTTCGGGACAAAAGGGATAATCATTGTGTTCATCATGCAGATGGTATGGATAGTGTATAGTCTCCTCTAGCACATACCCAATATCAGTATCATTATTAATCTTCAGAACATCAAAGTTTTAAATTTCCTCTTCAGTTAACCACGTAAACCCATTGTGAGGTAGGTTTTGCCGCATACTCCACACGTATAAATTTCCGGCATCTACATAGTGAAAAAAGAGTTTTGGACGATTAGGGTCATAATTTGGGGCAAACTGGTTGTTAGCAATAGTTCTTCGCTTAACACAAGTACTTATTCTACCACGAATACCTTTCTTAAAAAAGTACTACATATCCATATCAGTCAATAATTCTAACTCAACTTTAGTACATTTCAACCTGCAATCCCACGCCAATCTTGGTATTGTAACATACTGCGCTGGTTCTAATCCATACAACAGCGACACGTCTGATTTTAAATATATCATCACGCATTTTATCGTAGAATTAGTCATAGGAAGGTACAGTGACGTCGTCTAATTTTTCTAAATTGTCTACGTACGCGTAGGGGAAATTACCTTTCTTTCTAACTAAGTTAAAGTCATTATCATCACCAAAATATTTCCTTGCCTCTTTACATTGACCGTCAGATGAATTATGAGATAGAGTATCTAAGGATGCCGCCATGAACCTACAACTATCGACGAATCGCAAATTTATGTACTTCTTTTCCCTAAGGCAGCGACCGTTAGGGAATGCGTCTACATAAATATGGTTACCGAACGTTATATATTTTTCATTATTAACAAGGAGTACGGTAATTTCTTCAGTTTCACTCGCTAGCTGTTTGATGAACAGGTGGACATCATAACCACTGAGATTATGGAAGAAAACTGGGATAAATGTATTTAATTGATAGTTTAAATTGCAATTGGAATGTGCCGCACCACGATATATACCAGTGACATGGCAGTGATCTCGCATTTTGGAATTTGTAAAATCGTCCGTGAAAATCTAGTCGCATATATAACAATTACAACTTTGTTCATGTATCACCGGTTGTTCATCACTTAGTGGTAACATTGGAACAACATTTTTCAAATGCTCATTATATATCCGTTTGACATCACTCTCAAGTCGTGTAATAAATACCTCCGCGGCATTAACCCCCCTATACAGTTAATATAATAGCTGAATGAGTATGGTTTACGTTTATACGTTTTTATTGTGAACGGTTGTTAGGGATCGGGTTCAGCCGTATTTACCGGTACTAATAGAGCTTCAAAATCTGCATATATTACGAATGGTAGAAACATCAGTTTTTGAACGTTCCGAAACGCAAGTACATTTTCCGCATAGAACTTCCCGGTTCTGTCTTTTCTTTGTGTTACACCAAGTAATTTAGTGTATACAAAATTGCAGTCATGAGACACGTAATGAATGAATACAAAGTAATGAATACATGAATCACAAAAATATTTTGCTCCATCACGTCGGCTTACTTGGTTTATAAGTAAACGAGAAAAATTTTTTATCCATACATAATGCTGATTATCCGTTTGGTTACTGACTAATAGTAATAAATTAACATGAATAGGTTGATTAGCTCTGGCCTAGTATAGAGGACTCACTACCTCAAGAATATGCTGACCATCACGACAGGTATCCTCCAGTCCATAAACATTGATGGAGATATTATTTTTGGACTCAAACGTTGAGATGTTAGTCAGCTTAACAGTAAATTCTGCACCATTCCAGTTGAACAACGTCCTGAAATTAGGATAAAAAGCCGTACGTTGTGGTAACCCCGTCGGTGTCACTAATGCTGATACAATAGCCCACGCAAAGCAGCAATCATCACTATTCTTCAAATTCACTATGGCATGTTTATGCGAAATTTCAGGCGGGACATTCGTATAGGATGACCCCGTGGTGGGAGAAAATTTCCACATGTTTACCTCTAAATATATGAAATGCACCAGCTACCATCCAACAAAACAGCATATATTAATAATATAATACCCTACTACTCATAACTCACACTTATCAAAATCTTTAAGCTGAAATTCTGATTGCTTAGCATCCAAGATTTCCACTACTCTTGGCTATATTCCGTTCTGTTCGCATCGGAAGTACTTGGATGCGCCACATTTCTAAGTGTGGTACGCTTTTGTTGTACAACCTGTGACATCCCTAAAGGTGGGGTGGTTGGAATACTTATCCAACACAGCTTTTTTATGTCGCAGTAGAGTCTTTTTTTGAAAATCTCTTCAGACATTCACATTGAAACGGTTTATTGCGATCTGTAACAGAGAGAATGTATAAACAATGTATAATTGAACGGGTAGAGTTACGTGTTTTATTATAATTCCTTTTTTAAACTGTTTATTGATCTTTATTGGTTTGTAGCATTTATCACTGTCATGTATTACAACTATTAAAAAAAATCATATCCAGCGATACGAACGAGGACGCAACGTAACGTACGCCAGGAATAGGATAATATGTATGATGGATATATCAGGTTGAAAGGTAGAATAGTGTACGAGCGCACATATTCCACCCAGCATTGTATGTCACCCTGCCATGTGCTGTGGGATGGAAGCAAGGTACCCCACCTGTTTTCCAGAAACTCCGCAGCTCATGGAGGGCTCAATACACTCTGGGGAGAAGATACTGCGTTTTCCACTATATCCCTCAACGGTGATTGCGCAGGTAAGTATTATATGGGTGCTGCAGGACTCCTAGATACTGCTAAGTCGTTTAGCGACCATTCATTATCTATAAAATGAGCAGCACGCACAGGACTGAGGATACCCTCTGATGACTCATCCATTTGCTCCACTTTTATCTATGCTTGGTCACTCATTTTATTGCCTCCTGTTAAAATAAATGTTCACAACGTGATGTTCTCTATTTAGATCTGAGTAAAGCATTTGACAGCATGCAACATGACATTCTAATTAAAAAAAGTTTATTATTTTATCTTTTCTGTATCTACAACTACTCTTATATCCTCTTATCTAAATAATCGGTTTCAATTTGTTTAATATAATGGACTTTAGTTAGAGGTGTTCCCGCAGAGTAGTGGTGTGCCTCAAGGATCCATACTTGTGCCGTTATTCTTTACGCTGTTTATTAATGATATCACGTCAGTTACCACTAATCATAAATTACTTTTCAGCGATGATATAAATACGTTAAGTAAGATACCTAACATAAATTGCGCTAGTAGCTAACAGGGTGATCTGGAAAACATCTTTGGGTGGTGTGACAAAAATAAACTGGCCATTAGTACAAAAACAATGTGAAATCGTATCGTTTACTAATAGGACAACACCTCAGGAGTATAATTATAAATTAAATAACGATTTGATTAGGCGTAGCACGCCCTTTAAAGACCTCGGGGTCATCTTCGACAATAACTCAAGTTTTAGTGTGCACATAAATTCTATAATCAACAAAAGTTTGAAACTTATTGGTCTTATTCGCAATACAAAAATTTTACTAATATTGATTGTTTACTTGCATTATATTATAATTTAATCCGCCTTAATTTTGAAAATGCTAGCCTGATCTGGTCTCCATTCTATATGTACCAAATCAGCAGTATTAAAAAATACAAAGAAAATTCTTAAATTACGTGTACGTTATAAAACATAAACAATTTCCAACTCGTAATTATTCACACTTAGATCTGTTAAATTAATTTGATGTACCTCCATTGAATTCACGCAGAACAAAAAACATACTTCTACATCTACTTAAACTGCTAACAAATTTATTATACGACTTAAGTAACAGACTTAATTACGTTCAATGTACCTCTACGGCAGCTAAGAGACCCATAGCTTTAAAATAGGTATTTCCCGGTTACTCCCGATGCACCGAAAGCTTGTTTTTTCCCGCACTGCGGTGTTTTTTACTTTCCGAGAGGAACTAGGGTAATTACGTTGTATGACTGGTGGCAGAATTGAAATTGTAACCATAACAACAATGTAACATTACAATGCTGGCCATGCTACCAATCCATTTAGAATAAAAAACCAAACAATGTTAAATTGTTTGTTTTTAATTTTATTAATTTATTCGTTAGGAATAATTTGTTCGGAATATTATTATATCTTCCCGAAATCGCACTAAATGCACTACTCCCTGCGGTTGTGCTGCAAACAAAGTGCTCATGCGGGAAAACTAACTTTCCGAACTAGTTTGGTAAATAACTATTAGAAACAGTCCCATTTATGAAATGTGTATTTTTACAATAAACTCTGCCCGAATTTTTCCACCACACTTAATGAATTCAAAAGTATGCTAATAAGACTGAAAAACGGAATAGTTTACAAAGTAATCATGTATGCATTATTATTATTTAACTTGTTAGCGATCTAATTACCTTTTGTGAAACCATTATAATGTTTGTTATATAAATCACTAACTTATGAATTTTTCATATCTGTACAAATTGTTTTTGACCTTTTCATTACTCTGTAATTGGATAAAAATCTACTGAGTAATAAATGATGATGAGTATGACGAATAACGTAAAGGTAAAAGTGTTGTATGATCGACCTAACAGCGCGATGTACCATGTTCCAAAGGTCTATGAAACGCAAGAAGAAAAGGTACCAGTTATTACCGGTGAAAAGAGCAGTAAAATTGGGGTTAACGGATATGGGATAGTTGACGATAACTCGGGACGGGGAGGGGGTGGATGTTGTTCTGAGCATAGGGTCATTAATCAAAGGGCGTGAGTTTGTTCAAATTCAGAAGTATTGGTATAATTAGCACACAAATAAACGTTAGTAATCCACAGAAATGTTCAGAAACAAACAGAAACTTGCTTACCTTTCGTAGCATTGAACCAGGTAAATCAGCAGTAGGGCTGCTGGACAGGTGATATCTATCAAAGTTTCAAAATAATTGCACGCAATAATAAGATAACATAAGAGTGCTGTGAGACCAATTATAGAGGTCATCAATCTCAGTTACTCAAACTTCACGCTAACTTTATCAATTAAATTCTATATCCAAAAATCAATCTTAATTCCAATAATAGTAGCGTAAAGTCTGATAAAATGCCCAATACTAAAAGCTTTTGTTAAAATCATAAACAAAACAACAAAATTTTGTCATCACTGCAAAGGCTGTGTAATTCCGAAAGTTGTGAAGAAACAATACAAACAAAAATCTCGTGTCTTTGGCTCCTAAGTTGCTGAAACCGTCAAGAATTTTACCGTGTGAATTGGATTGAAACGACACAAACCATGTACAGTTTCAAAATAGTACACCCAAATTCTATTTACTCACCTATATTATAAATAAATATTTGGAACTATAAGTTAAAATATAGAGAATTAGCAAAAGAAATGATGCTTTTTTCGGAGAAAGCCGGAATACCGACTCAAAACAAAGAACATGTACTGATAAAGTAGAATCTTTATACAACAAATGGCACAATATTTAAAAACGTGCTGGTCGGAACAGCAATAAACAAAAAGAAGAAAATGTTACACAAACCCTAAAGCTATTATGTGACATTGCCAGTTGTGGATTCCAAATACATGAAATAAGTGAAGAAAAAAAAACTTTCTTAAAAATCAAAGCCTGTCGGAAAGAATAGAATTGATCGGCGATCCAGAAACCATATATGATGAGCAGATAACAATTGACAAAGTAATGTTTCTGCGTGAAGAGCGCTTGAAAAATAAACATAAAAGAGAAAATAGTCCAATAGGTAAGATGTGTATCAGAAACACTACTCAACTGACAAGAAATTTTTTACATAAAATTAAAAAGTATACTCTTAAAAAAATATGCTTAAGTCTAAATTTTTTCGTTGCCAGAAAGAATAAAAATAGACTCGTGAAATAGACATTACACATGAAACAAACAAAAATGAACTGGTTTTTCTTTATATCTTTGTTTATGTGAATGTTTATATAATAGTCGCCCTTTATTATTTTCTAATAAAACTAATGAACCTAGACTCGGCTCAAGTGTAGTTTTCTGAGACTATAATTTCTTACAATCTACTGGAAACCTTATTCTTTATACAGGATGTTAGGTAAACATGCAGCAAAAATTCAAGGGTTATTTCTTGGAATATTCTAAGAATATTTTGTCGTTTGATGATTTTTGAAAAACCTTTTTGTTTTGAAGGTACAGGGTGAACCAAATTTGCGACTGTAATAACATTTTATTATCAAAATATCTGGTGTTGAACACCACGCGACCTTCCAACCTACAAAATAGAAGTTAAAAGAAATGACAATAATAACATTTTTTTAAAGATAGCTATGCAACATCTTTTATAAGAAGCTCATTACAAAAATAGGCAACATTGTAAACGCAAAAACAATAATATATGTCAAACAGACGTTTAAAACTTCATGATAGACAGAGGTTAATAAACACCCAGATGCTAACTTAAATTAAAAGAAATGAAATAATCTTAATTTGAGCTTTTTTAAGATAACTATGCAACCTCTTTTTATGCATTCATGACGAAAACAGCAAACATTGTAAAACCAAAAACAATAATCTATGGCAGAATGACGTTTCAAACTTCATGTCAAATAGAGATTCCTAGACATAAATCATATTAACGTAAAAAAAAGATTCTAAAGCCGTCCGCTTCAATAGAAATATCGATAATACAGCTTCAGCATTTTTAAACATATTTATTAAATTTTTACGTTTATTACGATTTACATTAAAACACTTTATAAAGAAGAGTTATGTAAAATTAAATTTTCGTTAAAAAATACCAAAAAATTGCATAGAACATAATTAATCGATATAGACTGTTACGTGCAAACTTCAACTTTGTGCTCAAACTTACCCCAACAGAGGAGATACCTTTATATCTAGGACTTGCCGGTAGCTCGGTCACGGTAGAGATGGAGGGGTCCCACAGTGATACAGATGGTAATGGTATCTGAAAGAGAAGAGAAGGGCGCCAGCTAGAATGATAAAACAGCCAGCCCGAGAAAAATAGTTAATTTGCCACTTTTCTAGCCAAGTAACGAACTGTACAAGGATCTGAGCACTAGGAAAAAAAGTTGTAAAGTAGAAAGTCCCCAAAACAAAAGCGGTATATGAATTTCTAATAATGGCAGTATATAGTTTGCATTTGTATGTACACACACACACACACACACACACACACACACACACACACACACACACACACACACACACACACACACACATAATATATATATATATATATATATATATATATATATATATATATATATATATATATATATATAATTTACGTTCCCAAAAAAGTAAAAGGGAGATAATTACCTAAATAAATAAGTAATTCACTCGAGTTACACAAATTGTTAACCACAGAGAATACATAAAATATTTGTGCTCTTAAATACACAATATAGCAAGCAGTCTGATACTAGAATTTAGATAATGAAATCAAGTTAAATTTATATACAAAATTGCAAAGTAATATACAGAATTTCAAAGCTAAGTTATGCTAAAACATAGATTTATAGCCTTTAATAAAATACAGTAAACAGGTAATTTAAGCATTCCCCAAGTTGTAAAGGCACATTGAATAAAAGATTATAGTAATAATACAATTGCTATGAATACTTGCAGTAAACAAATATAATAGGAATGATCGGGTGGTTTATAAAACCTTTAACTAGAATCTGTTGAGCCGAATGCATCCAGGTACACAGTTTCTTACAAAACAGTGTTTAAATGCATACATTACCACTAGACATGCTATTTTTATAATCAAACATTTTACCCAAAGCAATTTACTGCAAAAGCGCAAAAATTTGTGCAATAACACTTAAAGTTTTATCACAACCATGTACATAAGTCTATACAACTTTTAGAATTGGTCACAGATTAATCAAAGCATTAAGGTACCCGAAAAGTCTGAATATGAGTAATTTATAACTTATTTTTCATATCCCGGCCTGTCGGAAAGTTATAATTTCAAATTTTCACAGGTGTTCCAACCTTGTAAGTCAACTAACTTGCTAGTTATGTAATAAGTAACACACTTCATCAGCCAAATACCAATATGTACAACTCTGAACAGCCAGCCGAGAAAAATAGTTAATTTGCCACTTTTCTAGCCAAGTAACGAACTGTACAAGGATCTGAGCACTAGGAAAAAAAGTTGTAAAGTAGAAAGTCCCCAAAACAAAAGCGGTATATGAATTTCTAATAATGGCAGTATATAGTTTGCATTTGTATGTACACACACACACACACACACACACACACACACACACACACACACACACACACACACACATATATATATATATATATATATATATATATATATATATAATATATACGTTCCCAAAAAAGTAAAAGGGAGATAATTCCCTAAATAAATAAGTAATTCACTCGTGTTACACAAATTGTTAACCACAGAGAATACATAAAATATTTGTGCTCTTAAATATACAATATAGCAAGCAGTCTGATACTAGAATTTAGATAATGAAATCAAGTTAAATTTATATCCAAAATTGCAAAGTAATATACAGAATTTCAAAGCTAAGTTATGCTAAAACATAGATTTATAGCCTTTAATAAAAGACAGTAAACAGGTAATTTAAGCATACCCCAAGTTGTAAAGGCACATTGAATAAAAGATTATAGTAATAATACAATTGCTATGAATAACTTGCCGTAAACAAATATAATAGGAATGATCGGGTGGTTTATAAAACCTTTAACTAGAATCTGTTGAGCCGAATGCATCCAGGTACACAGTTTCTTACAGTTTCTATGAACGAGTTATATACAAATGTCTTACAGCGTACCTATGTCCATATTTACATAGCATACAAATACATTTAGATGGTGTACGAGAAGTATATTGTGTGGCGTACCAAAGGTATATTGTATAGCGTACAAAAAGTACCTCTAAAATTAAATATATACAGCTAAAAGAAAGTATGAATATCAATCTTACCTTCAATGAGGTAAAGAATCAGAAAAGTACAGAGCAGAACAGCTTATAACTGTCTCAAACAGTTAAATGGTAGTGGCTTTCCCCTAAAATAAAAATAAATCTAGCAACCGTTAAAGTAGATTGTTACATTCTTACCAGTGAATCTAAAGTGTAAAAACAACTTCGTGGTTAGAGAAATCTGTGAGGTTAAGTTTAGCCCCTTTAGCTAGTTGGTTTAATGATTTCCTTAATGGATTTAGTTCTTAAATCTAACCCGATGGATTGTCTGAAGGTAAAACGTGGTGAAGAACAAAAAAACAACCGTGACAAAAGCTCACCTGTTTTCAGTATTTCCTATATATCCGATATAAATCGTTTGTACCCACTAATTATAGTGATTCGGCACAAAATTTAGAAAAATGTTATGAAACCGACAACCGTCGATGGGCTAAATAAAGTCCAGAAATTTACATTTTTCTTTTAGGAAACGCAAAATGGCTTTTCATTCGTAAAACAACAAACAGGAAGTGAAATTAAGAATCAGATATGCGGATGTCAAACGGATATATACCAGTGACTCCCAACACATGAAGTTGGAATATAACTTATAAGTGACCATCAAAAGGTTTACCTAACCACTACAGAAAGGTTTTTAATTGTGAAGCGTAATATATTCAAGAAACTACAGAGATAAGCTTACAGAAATGTCATTATTTCTAGAAAAATAGAAAGCTCAAAGAAATACGAGTAATCCATTAATTTTGATAGAACGCAAAAATTTACTTAATAGTACAGCAAAAGTAAAGAATGTAACAAGACCTTCTATATCACGCACGCACGCATGCACACGCACACGCACACGCACACGCACACGCACACGCGCACGCTCACGCACACGCACACGTACACGCACACACACTCACACGAACACGCACACGAACACGCACACGCACACGCACACGCACACGCACACGCTCACGCACACGCACACTCAAACGCTCACGTACACACACACACGCACACGCACACGCACACGCACCCACACACGCACACGCACACCCACACGCACACACACGCACACGCACACGCACACGCACACGCACACCCACACCCACACTTGCTCTCACACCCACACGCACACATACACCCACACACACACACACACCCACACCCATACCCACACCCACACCCACACCCACACCCATACCCACACACACGCAAAGTCGATTTAGCGATAGTGAAAAAAGTCGATTGCAACAAATATCGAATATGGTTGTCGCAAATTTGGCCAAAGAGGTTTTCCAAAAGCATCATAGGACAAATTCTAAGAATAGGCCAAGAAATAACCCCTTGAATATTTGGCGCATGTTTACCTAACACCCTGTAAACTGTACACTCAACTCATACTCATTAACTATTATTATTATTATGTTTTTCATTAAAAGAACTGAGGATGATTCAATATATCACGATCAGGTCAAGAACAATATAATGTTGTTGTTAGTATTTCTTTTGATTTGATTTGGCTTACTAAGAATTCTTGTTTAAAATTATCATTTATCACTTTCTGTGCACCTTTTAGGTCATTGGCAGCATTGGTAGCAATTTATCGTTGAGTCAAGGAATTAGGCATTTTCAAGTACAGCACACTGACGTCACAAGCTCCGCCTCTAACAGCTGATCTTGGACAACTTGTATTAGTGTTTCATAGGAATCTACGTGTTTTGCTGTGATTTTTTAGTGTTTTCTCCAGAAAAAATCGTGATAATTGACTTATACTAGTGTTAGTATGTAGTGTTAAGATATTTCATAGTTAATTAGTGAACATTATTAGTGTATATCATAGTTGGGTTAGATTTTATGAATACGTATTCGTGCCTTTAGGACATTGCAATAGAAATTTGTATTTTGTTACTTGTTTTAATAAGATAAAACCCATGTGAACTTTGACAAATAATGTACGCTCTTTCCTCTTTTCAGAAAAATGACTTTAACTGATTATAATTAAACCTGAATTATATTAACACCATCAAAAAATGATTGAACTTATTTGTAATAACAGCTTGTAGTGCTATGTTGATATAAAGTTCAATTAAAAGGGCGTTACCTGGAATATAATTCTTTAATTTGACGAGTTTCATGGTAACTAACCTAAAAATCGCACGAACTTTTCAATATTATGTAGGATTATTGTTAACTTCATTCCCGTATTTCTGGTGAATTGTATCATTACAATCCTCATCTACAAGTATTAGCACAGAAACATTTTCGTCTCCCACGATTTTCGGAAAAACTGTCAGAAAACAATCACATCTCACAAGAAAGTGTGTTAAAGTTCTCCAACATCAGGCAAGATCATATGTTCTGACGTCACTTGAAAATGTCTAATAGCGGGACCATCAAAGCAGAGCAAGTCACGTGGCACAGTTAATAATATAATAAATGGGAAACTGATCGTTACATAAGACAAACGTCAAATCAGTTACCGAAACGCTGTTCGTTGTATAATTGCAGTTACTGAAAGCTCTTGGTATCGATGTAAAAAGAATAATAGTAAACAAATCGTCGATTTCGAATTATAGAAAACAAAGACGACTAAAAATCACTGAAAAAGTTAAACAGCTACTTCCATCTTTGACACTGAATGTCTTTCTTCATTGGATGGAGAGTTGTTTGAAGAAATGCATCAAAACACTAAAATCGATCGTTTAGCGGTTGTTGGGTCCAAAGGAGGAACTGAGCAAATTCTCTAAATTCTTGTGATTGAAAGTGGAAAAGGTAGAATGCTAGCAAACGCGTTGTATCTATTAAATATACTTGATGTGTAAGTATTAAGTAACAAGCAATAGTATTAACAGTAGCCTTTGTGTATCTTTGTAGGTTGTACAAGTATGGGGCCTCTTTGACATAATTAAAGCCATCTGTTGTGATATAATTAATTCGAATTTAGGATCAACGAATGAAGCTGTAGCATTGATAGAAAAAATTTTGAGGCCGTATTAGACGGAGTTTTTGACTTTCTTATACCATCATCTTCAACAGGGCCGTCAATACTCTTATTTGAGAGATTCCAGGTAGCCTGGGAAAACATAGACCAAACAAGTTTCAAGGCCGGTATCGAAGACGCAACTATTGCAACCATCTTGCACGATCACCTCAAGAATATTGAGAATTTTTTTATCAAAATGTTAAACTCAAAATCTCAGCCGCGTGACGATTATCGCGAATTTTTGTTATTGTCTCTGATTTTTATAAATAAAGCCCCAAGTGAACACATAAAATTTTATAAACCAGGCGCCTATTTTTGTGCTCGCTAGATGACAAAGGTCATTTATTGTTTCAATTTTTTTTTGTTCTGGGAACAATTCCATTTAACTGCAAAAGAAGTAAAATCGCTTAGAGAAATTTGCAATTTCTTGGTCCTACTTTATGCCTAGGCTTGCTTGACTGCTCCATCAACGATTGATGCACCAAATCATTACCTGGGATTTATTAAAATTTTTATTCGGATGTGAATAAATAGTATATTACTCTACAAGAGAAGTAAGCAGGATTTACTCTACGGAGCATTATTTGAGTCCCGAACGTTTGCGAGGGATTTAATAAGGCTAAATTTTCGTATAACGTTAACGACTATTAAAAATTAAGCAACAGTGAAGTTAGTAAACAATGTGTAAATACATACACTGTAATATATCGTACAACCAAGTTGTATGATAATCGACAGCAGTTTGACATTCTCAATCGACGCAACGTTATCCTTCCCGGGGGAATTTCGAGCGTAACTACCACACTCAGTACCTTACCATCGGCACCACAAAAGTCAACCACCATGTCTACTCTAGATAAGGGGGAACTGAAGCAGAATTAAGGTAACTTTATTGTGCATTTACAGCGTTTGCTTTTCATAAACGACGAATATTAGATAAAATTTCTGTGTTTTTTAAATGCATTATTTGTTTTGTATGTACATAAGCCTGAATATGATTCCTTGTTGATCAACTTTGATTATTTTAGTATAGAATTTTATGGCAAACGTATTCAACCTTCCGAAATTATAACTTTGTTTTACGTGTTTTTTGTATATAAAGGTTTTAATGACAAACATTGTCAGAATTTGTATGACAAAATTTTACCACCATTTTTAAAAAAAGGCCACAACTAGCTAGTTCCAATTCCCGAATAAGTAATATCGAGTTAATTTGATTTAAATTTGATTACACTGTATTTTTTTGTGGTAATTTGACGGCGATGTTATCTTAATATATGTTTTTTTTTGGTTTATGGACTTGTGTTTTTTTTTATAATTAGATGTGAATTGCGAGTTTTGTTTGCATTGCATTATTTTAATGAGATCATAGAATTGATATTAACATTTTTGGTTTTTATGACTTTAACCCCTATTTTGACTTACATATGATCAACTATAAACCAGACGCCCTCAAGTAGATCATATTCGGGTGACCTAGTTTCCTAGAGAAACTCCGAACTTCGTACGTAAATGTGAGTAGTACATTTTAATCGTACGTAAATAACCGCTGTCCTTCCTGCTTTACTGATTGTGAGAGATCCAGCAGATAAGATACCATCTACTTCCGTCCAAGGAGTTTAAACGATCAGTAATACGACCGATTTTATTTCATTAAAATTCAGACCAATAATTAAAGAATAATTAGACAATAGATCCGCCAAGGTAGTTAATAACCTCGGGTAAGTAATTAGTTAGATTATTCCGCTTTAACATAGACGCTGAATAGAAATAAAACCGTGAAAGCTTTGCTTTTTTTAAAAACCAAATCACATTCTTGTTAAAATGGAAATTATATATTAAACAATATTTAAACTACCACGTTTCCCGAAGGTTTAAATACCTTATTAAGGGTATCATCGCTGACATTAACGCCGCTCCAGGTCACTATTATCTCGATCAAAATCAGAAGAGCACCGCAAATACTTGCACAACACCCAGATAGTAGTCATATCTAATACTCAAGAGTGTAATAATTCGCAATTACCGTCATTTTGGTTTGGATACAGTTTCTACTAATTACTAAAGAACCGATTGAGCTAGTTCCGAAGAAAATTAAAGTCTATTAAAGTAACAGAAAGGGCGTTAGATGAGTGGCACCCAAACGTGGGGCTCCAAAAAACACATCACTTCCGGAACACATTGAACGATAAACAATTTCTGTTACAGAATCAACTGAGTGAACGCTACAAACCGACCGGCAAATAAAATAGTTAATCCGTATTCCTTTTTCCAGGCACGCTAATAATTTGTTACAGAATGAGTCTACCGAAGCATCCTGAAGACACCGAAACGAACGTAGGATCTACCACCTGAAAAAGCAAGAATTAACCGAAGAAGCCAGCAAGTACAAATTAGAAACTGGTGGAAAAGTTGATGCGCTTAGATCTCGTATGGTAAAATTTTTACGCACCGGAGAAGGCCAAGTAACCGTCCCCGCCCCTGAAATTGTAAGACTCGCCGCCCAGATACTCACCATCTGCCACCGAAAACCTAGTTATCATAGGAAGTAGACGCGCCAACGTTTGCAATAGAATGCGCAAATGGGATGTAAAGTATGACGTCAGAAGCAACCCGATCTCTTTCTTTGAGAAGGTAGAGGAACTACAGTTCTGCTATAACATCACCGACCACGATCTCTTACTAGCACTCCAGGAGCTATTAAAAGAATATACCCTTCTGCGGTACCGAAATAATCAACGATCCTGGAAGACCTAGCAAAATTTCCTCGCTAGTTTTAAATTACAGTTTTTACCTTTGCGACATCAATTCCAACTGGAAGAAGAAATCCGAAACCGATTCCAAAAACTCCGAGAGAAAGCCGCTGAATACGTCACTGCTATCCTCACACTAACCAGCCGTCACGGAGCCATATCCCGAGACGCTCAACTGCAATGCATTTACGATAACCTAAAGGTAGAATACAAGTACTACATCCGCCAACAAGATTTCATCGACCTGACCGGACTGCTTGAGTTAGCCACCCAATTCTAGATGCTACCTCCCCTGATTCATTCTCGTCCCGTCAGCTCCAATCGGCCGAAAGTACATTTTAGTGGTTTAACTCCTACAATAGACACACAACCATCCCGCTCCCAGAAGTTACCGTTAACACCGAAACGAAATCCGAACTAACGAAAAATCTGTTGGCAATGTGGAAAGACCGGTCATCGGAAGGACAATTATAAATGCCTCTTCAAAGCGTTTTGTTCCTGATGTGGAAAGACAGAAGTATTAACCCACGACTGCCCCTGCCCGCGGTCGGGAAAATTCTTACACCGGTAAAGAAACACCAGGAACCTTAATCACCCCGGCTCAAATACCTGGAAAGAAAACACAATCGATCGAATGGAAGGCTTCGCTGCAGACTGTGGCGAAATTCAACAAACCCCAATGCCGATTATTCCTTAAGATTGGTATATTAAAGACAACCCTACACGTGTTAATCGATACTGGAGCCTCGAGAACATATATAGGAGAAAAGATAAAAAACCTACTGATATCCAACCACGTATATCCGAGCACCCTACACACCGTGATTGTAGGGCTGGCTGACAACTCCCTCGCAGAAACCCGTGGGCTGTACGTCTTTCTAACCGACATATGGAAACAAACACTCCAGTTACCTGGATATTACATTCCCCATCTGTCCACTGAAATAGTACTGGTGTTAGATGTTCTCGATCATCTCCAGGCCACCATGGCCGGCATACGTATCCCAGATGACCGTGTTTAATGACTATTGAAAAAGAGCTAGGACAGTTCAAACACGTGACAGAAAAAGCAAGAAATATCAAATACCCAATGCTATCCCCATCAAGCAGCGCTATTATCCCAGTAATCCGGCCGTGCAGGATATAATTAATATGGAACCGTATGTTAGCCGAGGATATCATAAAACCGTATCATAGCCCTTGGAGTTCCCCATAGTGCTAGCCAAGAAACCTGCCGGCTCATATAAATTCTGTCCAAAGTCAACCAGATCGCCGTTAAAGACGCTTACCCGCTACCCTACATTCTAGGAATCTTAGACCAACTACGACGGGCAAACTATGTAAGCACATTAGATCTAAAGTAAGGATACTGGCAAGTCCCTATTGAGGATAAAAGCAAACCCATCAACGCTCCGTGCCCGGAAGAGGTTCCTGAATACAACAATCAAACCTGATTGTCTGATTGACCAGAATATGATAAAAAAATTGTAAGGTAGATTTTTTATTGATAGATTCCTTTCATAGGAAATTGGGTAAGATTTCAACAGAAGCCTGCATCCACCCTCGGTCGGAAGATGAACCTTGTAGAATCAGCTGATGCTTTTTGTATCTGATAGTGATAATTGTTGAGAAATGGTGACGCAGATACTGAACCCGGAGACCAATTTGATGTAAGGCGCCATCGAATCTGACTCTTCTTGCGCGTGAATTGGGATGTTGCCTACACACAGAGTGAAATTTCAAAAAAATCAGTTTTGGTGGGCCTCGCTTAACAGTCGCCGAATAAAAATGATTCAAAAACCTGCTTTAAATGGAAAATTTTGTTGAGAAGGTAGCATCCTGCCCTCCTACTTTTAATTTTGCTATAGGGATTAAAATTATATTTATTATACCCCATAAAAGTTTATGGTGGTTGATCCGTCCAAAAGGGAACCTAATGCAATTGACTGGTCTTTGTGCATGCTTTGCCAACAACCGACATGCGAAGGACTCACGGTTCCCGAAAATAGCGAAAGACAAGACGAATATGAATAATATAAGTCACTTGAAACAGTGCTTCCTGCTCTGAATGACATGGGGCAACTGTCATCCCTTCCTTTCAAAGTCAATTTAAGTTCTTTCAATGATGGGTCTGGAATTTTTAATACTTTAAAGAAAATCGGGCGGTGTACCACAAGAGCTGCAAGAATTACTGCACCGAAAGTAGACTTGAAAGAGCTAGGAAGAGAGCCGACACAGAAATCGTTAACAACATGTCTCCCAAGAAAACCCGAAGTGCTACTGATCCTTTTGATGAAAGAGGGTGTGTATTTTGTGGGAAACCTCCGATAAAAATATCTTGTTGTTTAGAATTAGTTCAAAACCTGTGAGTCAGAAAGTTAGAAAATATGCAACAATATTTAAGGACGTCCAACCCATGGCAAAGTTAGAAGGCAGCTATGATCTGATGGCTCTGGACGCTTGATACCACCGAAATTGCTATTCAAATTTTAACAACAAAATCAGTTAACTAATTTCACTGGATTTTAACAGTTTGCATAAAAAATTAATTCGATACAACTTTAATTTACACTTTCTCGATTTCTCCGTGCCTACTTACTGAACGGTGTTCTCATAAATTGAATTGAATTTCAGGTCTTATGGAGTCCTTGTTAAGCAATAATGCATCTGCTGTATCAATGCCTGAAATTCACGGTTACGCTCTTGCAGTTCTAGTCGCCCAAATTAATGATGTCAGAGAAGCAAACTCCAAAGTTTCCCCGGTGTTCAAAATGACCTAACTCGCTGCGTTATATACCGACATAATAAAAGGTATGAGAGTTGACTGCAATACCCACACCACTACGCTGAAAGAACGAATTCTCGACAATTGTCCATACTTGCAAGCGACGGGTAGATCAGGACAAGACGTGCTCCTTACTTTTCGAATGGATTTAGACGAAAGCGTCAGGAGCGCACCTAGGGATGACGCAAACGGGTTACAATTTTCTAACGTAGCCAAGATTGTAAGACAAGACATATTCAAGCTAGAAGACGTGCGCCTTGGAGAAGAATCAGATGCACAATACGGATGTGTGGATGAACGAGAAGAATTTAATCAAATTGTCATCTCACAACTTCTATGTTTTCACGCGACAAAAAGATCGGCTACTTCACGACGATATGCAAAATTCTTGGAATGAAAATCTATGGCGAAATTCGTTGTAAAAGCCTCATAGATGTAACCTACAAACTTGGACTGACAATCTCCTACGATAGATTGCAGAGTATTTTAGACGAGAAAGCGACAGCGGTGTGTAAGAGGTACCGAAGAGTTGTTTTATATTGTATAATTTCTATTTTTTGCTTAAAAATAGTCTACTATTGTTAAAAACACAATGTTTTCCTCGTATCCAGGTACAGAGACCTCAATGTAGTGTACCCTCTGACCCTATTACATGGAGAATTTACTATTGGTGCTGCTGACAACATTGATCATGATACCTCTTCTTATACAGCAAATACCTCATTTCATGTGGCGGCGATATCTTTGAGCCAGTTTCCGAATTCAGACGATCCAGGTAAATAATTGATATTTTGGAGCCCTCTGCCACTTTATTAGCTATACCGTGAGCAGGTGATAAATGTCTTGTTTTGTTACGGGGTATCCTCAGGAGATGACTTAATCAGCCTGTGAAAGGAAGAACCTCCGTCTTCCCCTTGAGTATGTTACCGTTAAACCTTGCTTCACAAGTGGAAAAACGGTAAAAATCCCTCCTCTAAAACAGGGTTCGTTGACACCTATGGAGGATACGTATCCCTTGCACCAAGAGAAGAACTGGCTGGAATGAAACAGACGCTCCGATGGATTATCCTGGCCAGTTTTCCATGCACGACGTGAATAACACCTGGAAAGACTTGTGATGCGTACCGAAGTAATGCCGCTCTTTTCTGAACTAGCGCACATCCTGGCACATTTTATGGAAGTGGTATCCCAAGCCACTAAACATTTGAATCCTGGTCAAACAACAATATTGGTCGTAGATCAACCTCTGTATGCGTTGTGCAAATCAGCTCAGTATATGAGAACACCACCCAACGAAGATATTGTCATCATGATGGGCAATCTTCATATTGAGATGGTAGCACTTAGAGCATTCGGGACGCACCGGCAGGGTTAAAGCTTTGGCCAACGCAGAAGTAACAGCCCGAGGACGAGCTGAAAGGATGTTGAGCGCCTCTTACGTCACGCGAACAAGATATGCACACCAGGTAAGAAACTAAATCCTGTAAAATAAGCTTTACACGCTAGTTTCATAAGAAGGGCATCATGTGACGGTTTTTGCCCTTTTAGGTGACATCTTCAGTTCTATATGATTTACTTCACAACGCTTACGTAGACTTCGTGGAAAACAACCTCGATGAAACAGAACGGTTGTATGAGGAATGCATATGCAAAAATCCGAAAAGATTCTCCAGTTTAAATTTTGGGATCTCGGATTGAACCTTGAGCTAACTATACTCCAGATGGTGCGATGAATTCGTTCAGCTGATTTTCACCTCTAAAAGGACTCTTTGGAACGTCTCGTTGGTGGTTCTTCTCTCTTGACCAAGTCAACTACGCCCGTTGGTTACCCGTACGTATCCGAGATTTGGTGAACCTGAATAACACACCCCAGTGTTTCAAAGGAGTTTGAAGTAGTAGGGTTTATCGCCAGGAAATCGGAGAAGGCATTCAGTGCCATAGCTTTGGATCAAAGCCACGAGCAGGCCATTGCCATGTTAAAAGGAGACGGAGGTGCTTCCCTTTTACCTACGTATTTTAATTATAATTAAAAACTGTTTTGTTAAACAGGCATGATCGGTTTTACAGAGAATCTCGACTCTTTGCACAAGTGGCTCATGGTCACACCAGAACTGGCGACGAGCATTGGCAAATTTGTAACAGCAGTTGTCTTGAGTCCACCAAGTGAGGACACTCGCCACCATAATGACAACCAGTCGCTCATAGATCGCTTTCGTCGGGATGTTTCATCTATAAAAATCACATTTCAGTCCATGGGCAATCCATTTTCGGAGGATGGGGAGGAACTGTATAACATCGACAGCAAGAAGATTGCTCCAGAGACCGCCGCAGAAATCATGCTGAAAATCGAGGCTAGTCTCAGATCACATACCGAAAAACAGGCTCTCAATCTGTACTGGAAGCTCTAAGTGTTGAAAATATGCTAAGGTATTGGTCAAATGATAGGCCTGAGAAATGACTGCGTGCTCTTTACCAGACTCCTCATCGCGTGTCAAAGCAGAGAGGGTGACCTCGCAAAATTGTTTGCACACGAGAATCAGCCGTGCTCTCCATCCTTGTCTCTACTAGGACAAATAAGGAGTTGGGTTAAGTCAGATATAATTAAGTGCATCACCAACACCTCGGAAGATGCTATTCAAGACCCAAACATTCCATTACCAAAGTTTGACGCCAAACTATTCGATAGAGCTGCATTGGTGCACATTATTCCTACTGGTTCTTCGTGCCTTATATCAATAAAGAATGTCTTCCGGAGTTAAGAGAATCGATGTAGCCTGGGACTCATACAGCAAAACTAGTTTGAAAAACGCTACCAGGGAAAAACGTGGACACGGTGGAAGGGTGGTCGTATTACCTGCAACAAAGATTCCTAAGAATGTTTGGTCCGCTTTCCTTAGAGATTCTGAAAACAAAAGACAACTGTATGGACGTCTCGCGCTGGCTTTGAATAACTTCAACGTGGATCTGAAGTTATCGCCACATCAGGAGCATTCGTATCCGACATCGGTTTATCAAATCAAGAAGAATCAGACACAAGACTTATTCTGTACGTTGCAGATTCCGCCAAGAAAGGACATGCCAGGTGTCTCATTAGAACTTGTGATAATGATGCCCTTGTTCTCGCTTTACGATCGCACTTCTGAAGCCAGTTCCGTAAACGAATGTCGTCGGGTATTGTTTACGAAAAAGGGACGCCCCTAGAAGCTATACCACCCACGCAGGACGCTTTAAGGCTACATTGTGTAAGAGCAGGGTACCAAGGCGGTCAGGTGTGGTGACAGTGCCTTAGTGCGGTTCAAACACTATCGGCTCCTAATGACTGGGGCTGGAAGCGATCTACGTCTCCGGAAAAGGACGTTTACTGGGAGCCAGTATGGACAACTCACCCATCCGTACAAGATTTCCTGGCAATTTTAGTTAAGTGTGGGTGCAAACAGACCTGTGGGTGCCAGAAAGCGCAGCTATCGGGCACAGCAATATGACAGTGTGGGGGTGACTGTGAGGATGAATAGTGAATTCACACTATCACCTTGTAGTTGTTTTTTCACTGATTGTTTCACAGAAGTAAAATAAATTCTGTTAAAAATAGAATTTTGTGCTTTACATTTTCCCGCGTGAGTCAAAACGTTCCCTACGATATTACGGTTCGGCTATTTAACCTTGGGCATGAAAACTTTGAAAAAACAAACTTTTACTTTTAAAAAAATTGGCTCCTTACTTGTGTAATGGCAAGACGACACTTTTAATTATGTTTCAAATCTAGATTGGTGATTGTATTGGGTGTAGATCCCTAAAGATCTGAAAAAACAACTCCTAGTAGGTAGGCAACACAGTGTAATTGGAGTACCTGTGACCCATGCTAAGAATAGAAGGGTAGAATAACACTGACTCAACACCGTTTTGCTTTTAAAAGAGGTTTTTGAATCATTTTTGTACCGCGATTGTCAATCGAGGGCCACCAGAACTGATTGTCCTGAAGTTTCACCCTGTGGGTAGGCAACACCCCATTACACGAGTACGCAGCGTCCATATGTGAAATTTTGTCTTAAGGTGTATAAAAGTTGTGTGAAAAGCGGCACCTTCTATTCACAAAGTGCAAGGTTGAGTCGCATAACCACCAAACTATAAAGGGACTACATGATCTGCTTATTATGAATGAACCCAATTTAGATCTAGTAAATTTAAAAGATAGAAAAAAATATAATAGTATTTTAGAAGCAACGAATATTGCAAGGGGAGATTATGACGTAAGTGGGCAAATTCGAAGAAGACACAGCAGAAAGTATACACAGATAATCAAATATTGGAACAATATACATGAACTAAATTGTGATTGGAAGGTATTGTGAGCAAAAAAAATTTGCGTGAAGCACAGGTGTCACAAATGACATAATATAAATTGTTGAAGCTCCATATGAAGATGGATACATTGAGAAACCAATTAGTCGTTTTTTAAACAGTATAAATAAGAATGCATTAATGTCGACATATCCTAACAAAAATGTCCCTTGATTTCACATGTACAGTATCAACTCAAGAAATTAACCCCTCAGTTTAAACTGATTGATGATATTCAATTTGATATCGAGAATAAGAGACTCAGCAATGTTTCCAAGATGTCATCACTAAGCAATATTATTTATCAACAAGGTTCAATTTGGATGGAAACCGTTTTACACAGTTGGCGGACCCGGAAGAAGATGGTGATGCTATTAATAAAGGATACCTTAATTTATGCCTACAACCAGTTCAGAAAGCTTTTAAAGCAAACTTTAAAGCTTATCTAGCTCGTCAACTAACTGCACAAACCTGCAAGAAAATTTTTTAGCAAAGGCGAACAATAATTAAAGGTTTTAATGACCTTTTACAAGTAGATTTGGAGGAATTTAACAGATATGCCAAAAAAAATAAGGGTTATAAGTATATATTAGTGGTTATCGACTATTTTTAGAAATACTTGTGGACTAAAGTATTAAAAACGAAAACAGGTCAAGAAGTTCCAAGACCATGCAAACAATCTTCAAAAAAGGCCGGAAACCTTAAAATTTACAGAAAGATGCAGGAAAAAAGTTCTACAATGAGCGTCTTACTAAACTAATGCAGCGTTATGGAGTCAATCATTACTCCACACATACAAAAAAAAGGCTGCAATTGCGTAACGTGTTATCAGAACTATTAAGTATGCTCTATGTAAGACGTTTAGCCTACAAAGTAAATATAAATGGATTGATATGTTTGATACCCAAAGATGTCGGTAATCATGCAAAACTACAGGCCTACACCACATAAAAACATTTGATATGAATCGATATTGTGTGGGTGACAGCACTAATCAGTAAATTTAAAAATATTTTTGCCAAAGGATACACACTCAATTGGTCTAGTAAACTATTTAAGATTGTGAAAGTTCGCATTACTAACCCCACTACGTATATGTTGGAAGACATGAAAGGAACACCTGTACTGGGAGGGTTTTATAAACATGAATTACAGAAAACAAAGTGTCCTGACGTGTACGTCGTAGAAAATGTGCCTCGCTCCAAGAATAATAAGTTATTCGTCAAGCGGTGGGGATTGGATAAAAGATCCTAGATCAATACAGACGATATTATTTTATAAGTAGGCATTTAACTCAATTAATTTGTGAAATAAATGACTTATATAGTCATAGCAATAATTTTTTAACAAAGTATGTTGCTTTTACATGAAATAAAAAAAAATAATTGTATTTTATTTTAGTTCGCTAAATATTACATAAATAATGCACTAAAATTGCGTTATCCTATATGGTAATCCTACAGTACTTCTATAAACATTTAAATTATTTGATGACCATTTTCCTGAATCTGGTCTACACGTCCATTCCAAGTACGAATTTGTGTTTGTTTCACCTTTATCAATGTTTTCTAATATCCAGTACTAAACTTTGTGGTGATCCTCGGAAACTTATATGTGGTGTTTTGTTCTAATAATATTCCAATCAAAATATTGAGGCACTTGTAAATTAGCATAATATCGTGTTTTCTCAATATATTCAGTTATAATAGATAAGGTGCCTTTAAAAGCAGAATTAATATTTTCTATGCTAGATTTAACATTTATCGAAATACACAATGAATCATCACCCCATAATAAATTGTACACGTGCATTTTAATCTGTATGTCACCAAGTAAATTCATATCGTATAAAATCCTATCTATATCATTACAAGTTAATGAATTGTAACCTTGATCGGCACACAATGTCATAATGGTACTAAGTTAATTTTTTTATCAAATAATGTCTTAATAATAACTTCATTTGCATAGTTTGAGTTTATAGCACACCAGTTAAAACACTCGTCAGGAATAACAATATGTTGTAATATATTCAGTACAAATAAATAGCTTTCAGGGGAGGAATATCCCGTCATAGAACGCTTCAGGTACTTTCTGTAGATTTGATCACTACTGTACCATAGTTCTTTCCGCAATTTGGTTTCAAGGTTACTCATAATGATAAAATTGTTTTCTGAAACAGAAGAGGAATTAATAAAATGCTACGTAAAGTTATATCAGTGAAATTAAAATTTACTAATCTTTTATCATCGTAAAGATTAAGTATTATTTTGTTTGTTTGACCTTATCAGATGTTGGTATCGCTTTATTTTGTTCAACATGAGTGGGGCTTAAAGTACCCATAGGAATTATTGAATTGATTATTTCGGTGGTCCAATGTGCAATACTTAGAAGCTCTTTAACAAACCATTAAAAGCAACGATTTCCTCTGTAAGGTCTAAATCGCGATAAAGATGTTTTAGGTTGTAAAATCAATTAACAATTGTAATTTAGAGTTGTTTATTAGAAAATTACCACTAATGTGGTACAAGCCATACATACAGGATATGACACAGCGACCATCAGAGCAGTGTTGCCAACTTTCTTAAAAACTATAAATTACTGTTTCTTCAAGAAAAATAAAAACTGTTCTAAACACAATAACAAAATTGTTTCTCATACGGGTTTTGTTAACATTGTCATTTTCGTTTGTATTAAGGTTTTCTGTACTAACATTTTCCTTATTATCTATAATTACATCAGACTTATTATCTATGTTATTATGAAATACGCTAGCATATATGGTGACATTGTCTATTTCAACGTTTATCTTGGTCTTGTTAATAAACTGCCGGTTGCGTCTATATTCATCTTTAATAATATATGACCTATCGTTATGTCTACTAACTATTACACCCTTTTCCCATTTATCATTTTTTTTAACCAATACGTTATCATTCTGTTGTAATTCAGGCAGATTTCGAGCAGTTTTGTCAGTAATATTTTTGAATTGCTTGCTTGTTTTATAATTTACTTTTATAACTTCTGGATCTATGATAACAGGAGTTAAAAGATTTAGAGATGTTGGTAATCGCGTTTTTAACATTCTATTCAGTAATAATTGTGCTGGGGAATATCCCATTTGGGGCATTGGTGTGTTTCGGTATTCGAGCAAGAGGAGTGAAAAATCTTTTGAATTGTCACATTTCTTCAACATTTTCTTTATTATTCCGAGAGATTTTCCTGCCAATCGATTTGATTGGTGGTGGTGTAGGATAGAGAATTTGAAAGCATCACTTATTCGCAAAATTTTTAAAAGTGTTGCTATGGAAGGGAAGATTGTCACTATATAAAACATCAGGAATACCAAATCTACTAAAAATATCTTTACAAAAATTAATGACAGTGTCTGTATTCTTATTTTTGGTTTCATAAACCTCTATCCAGTTATAACAAGAGTCGACAACTAACAAGTAGTTTTCCTGATTAAATTACAAAAAATCTGTGCTTACATAATGCCATGGACGTGATGGTAGTTCTTGAGGTATAAGATTATTAAATCTATTGATTGATAAATTTTTCAATTATTTACAATATTCTCAATATGAAACGACATTATTGGCCCATAAAATACTTGCTTAGCTCGTAGTTTACACTGTTTTATTCCAAAGTGAGCTTGATGTATTAGATCTAGCATTACTTTTCTTAACACTTTAGGTGCAATTATTTTAAGATTTAGAAACAGTAAATCATTTGATTAATAAGTTTCGTCCTTTAATTCATAGTAAAATTTAAGTTCGTTTGAAAGATTTTTACAATTATCTGGCAAACTGGGTTACAAAATTATTTTACTTGTGGTAGTACAGGGTCTTTATCAATGGAACTTCTAAATGTTGTCTTTTTTTGTTCTGACATTGGAATGTTATTCGGTATACGAGGGATATGCAGTATTTGTTGTCCCTAGAATAGATGGCTTTGAAATATGTTGCCCCTAGTGACCGCACTTATTTTGTAATTTTATTGACAAATAAACTGCCAAATTTGGTTAGTCGAGCTTTAATAGAGTTAAAGTTGTACAAGTTGAAAGTAGTGGTTGCACAAACATTCTGGGAAATGTAAAACAGTGAGCCTTATGCTGTCATCAAGTACCTACACAAGAAAGGTTTAACACCTAAAGAAATTCATACAGATACAGTTGGCGTGCGTGGAGATTCTGCTCCTTCCGATGAAGTAGTGAAATATGGTCTCGAGGGTTCAAATGTGCGAATTTGACAAAGGTGCTGGTCGATCACATTCTGCGTGTACTCAAGAAATCATTGACCTTGTGAATACATGATCAGAGAAGATCGTCGATCGACAACAAGATGTGTAGCGGAGATAACAGGCCTTTCAAATGGTACGATTGGAACCATAATAAATGACTTGGCTTCATAAGGTGTCAGCAAGATGGGTACCCCGAATGTTGACCGAACAAAAGCGTTTGAGAGTCTTTTTCAAAAGCCAATTTAGTCTTGTTTAACCGTAATCCTAAATGTTTCTTGGATCGCTATATTACGGTTGATGAAACTTGGGTTCATCACTTCGATCCCGAGTGCAAACAACAAAGTGGAGTAGCGTCATCCAGTATCTCCCCCTCCACGCAAATTTCGTGTAAATGCTTCAGCGGGCAAGATGACTACAATTTTTTGGATGCCGAAAGAATTTTACTGGTATATTTTTTGGAACGTGGCCACACAATCACTGGTCAATATGATGCAGCATTACTTACAAAACTTCGTTATTGCATTAAAGAAAAAAGATGAATAAAACTGTCATTCGGAATTCTCTTTCAGCAAGACAACGTTCCAGTTCATAAAAGCCTTATTTCTATGAATTAATGACACTGGGTTTGTAGTGCCACCCTACTCCCCTGACTTTACTGTCAGTGATTTTATTTATTTCCAAACCTAAAAGAGAGTCTTCGGAGAACAAAATTTGAGAGCGATGACGCAGTTATGGCAGCAGAGCAGGACCTCTCCTGTGATCAAGGCTCCGAGTTTTTCAAAAAAGGTGTTACTATGCTTGAACATAGCCGCTACGTTAAGTGCAAATTTTGTAAGCCGGTTTCCCTTTAACTTTCTTTACTTTATCTAATTTGAATTCATGTCAAATGTAAACCCAGACGTTAGGGTCAATTTTTAACTAATGTCTAATCAAATCAAGACGTTAGTGTCAGATGTAAACTTACTCACGTTATTTATTTAAGGCGCCAAGTAAAATTACTTAAATAACGGGGCAGCGTTTACTATAAATTGTAGCGTGTACAATTGCCTCGAACTAACTACAATAGAAGAAAGGTCGTGATCAAGATTTGATTGACTGAAAGATTTCAACAAACAAATAAATTGATTCCCTATAATTTACAATTCTAAATATTTTACTTATTCTTCGTTTATTTCATCTTAACCTAAGAAAAAAACAAGTAACAAAACAATTATTTACAAAACACAAACAGGCAGGGGATGATCCTCCAGGTCTGCACACGATATTGTCAATCCCAACACGTTGGTGGTTTCGGGCGTCAGGATAGTGAGGTGTCTTTAGTACAACAAACGTTTAGGTAATACGGAGTTTGGAGCGGAAAGAAGTTTCCCACCAACTATATTTAGATTGCAAATGTTAAAAAAACCAATACAGTATCGACTTTTGTAATGATTCATTCGAAAATCAATTTCTTATTGATAATTTTCCATCATAATTAAATCTGATTTTATCTTAAAGAGAATAAAATCAATATTCTTAAGTTTTAATTATTTATGTATGTAAAAACTTTGTACTTATATAAGAATTCGAAAAACAAAGGGTATGAGAGTTTAAAGAGGACGAGCGCTTTCTTCAATGTCGGTTAAAATAGTACGTTGACCTGCGTTCAGAGAATCACTTTACTAACAGAACCGGTTTATTCCTTTTCCTTGTGTATAGAAAAATGATAGTTGCGTGTTATTTGCAACGAAAACTTATTTTCCTTTTTAATTGAGATTCTTTTAAATCGTTTCGGGAAAATCCTATTTTATGTACAGGACGTATTTTGAGAATAATGATTAAAGAAATTCACAATCCCCGTTTTTACATAAACTTTAATCTTTAGCTAATTTACCTGTGATCTGTCTTTGAACAACTAGATTCACCGGTGGATTATTCAAATTGAATCAGGTTAGGTACATGATTTCAGAAATATAATTCACCTAGCGGTTTCTAAGTGGTTTTTATACTCTCGGAAAGGATGAGTTCAGGATACAGATTAGAAATAACGTATTAAAATTTGACTTAACACACGGGCGGTCTCCCCGTGGTTTTATCAAACCTGGGGGTCGGACTAATCTAACAGGATTTAACTTCTGGTGATTATATCGGTACGATCTGTTGTCTATAATGTGCCAAGATCAGTCGTGTTTATGATAGGTGTACGTGCTTGTTTCTAGTTTAATCTCCCCAACGGGCGGTCGCACCTCGGGTTAATTAACAGGATGGCTCGATCTCTACAGGACTACGCCTTAGGGACGGGCTTGATAAACGAATCACCTATAAAGGCCTACGCCTTAGAGGATAATCCTTCTGGACAGGTCTCAATACCTTACGGGAATCACTCCCAAAAGTAAAGAGGGGCTTGTGTATTTATATGTGTGTATCTGCGGGTTAGTGCACCCAGGAATGAGTGCGTGTAATTAGATGCTGTCACGTTTCATAAATATACAAAATCGTTCAATAATTCCAGCAAGGACAGAAAGGAACTCTATCACTGCAGGCGGTGTGATAATTCGTATAATCTCTAAGACCTGCCCCAAGTGGGTCTTGAACTGATGAAGCGGGCGCGGTTACCTAGGCTGGTGGACTCAGGAAGACGGAACGGCAGGAACTACCTAGGTCGAGACGGACTCGCAGGCAACTTAATGAAGCGCTAAAGAGCGGGCAGGAACTAACGGAAGAGCTCGCCAAAGAGCAGGCAGCAAGTAATTGATTTCGCATCTTGCTACGGTTTATATATAATCCGTGGTTCTGTGTGATTGGGTTATTACTTATGACTATTCGCGATCTAACGTGATTGGTTGCAAATAGTAATGATGGGGTTCTTTGCGCAGAAATATTCACGATTTCTTTACTACGGAAGAAGGAGTAAACAACTTAATTTTTAAAATGCATCGAAGCTTCTACAAAACATGCAATTTACAAAAAATAATTTGCGAATTTACGTAATGATTTTTCTGGATCTTTACAATAAGTGTCTTCACGTTCAAGGGGATTATGATGAAAAATAATGTTGTATTCTACGCTAGAGACATTGTACATCCCTCGTAGGTACTATGGACTACATAATTCATTTCAGCGCAATTGACTCATTTGCAACTGGTTGATTATTGACAGATCTAGACAAAACATCAGCTACAAGCATGTGTGTACCAGGAATATATTCAATTTTAATGTTATTTAAGCAATTTTAATAACATCCTTTGCAATCGACCATTAACTTATCTAGTGTTTTACAACATATTAATACAAGAGTTTTGTGAGCAGTTTGAACAATAACGTCCTTGCTATATACAAAGTAATGAAATTTCTGAAATGCAAAAACAATACTCAACTGTTTGCTGCAGATGGTACAATGGAGGGCGAGATTGGACGAAGGGTCAATGCTGGAAGGAAAGTGATTGGAAGTATGTGGACGATAATGAGAAACGAAAGCATGAGCCTAGATGCGAAACGAGCAATCCATAATGGCGTGTTTGTTCCATCAATACTGTATGGAAGTGAGGTGAGATATGGGTATGTCAAAAAAAGCACGAAAGAAAAATAAATGCCATGGGTATGAGATTTCTGAGAAGCGTATGTGGTAAAACGAGAAGGGACAAGATAAAGAATGAATGCATAATGACGGAGTGTGGCGAGGAAAAGACGATGATGGATAGATATAAAAGTAGTACAGTACGTTGGTTTTGTCACATTGAGAGAACGAACAACGCAAAATTAACGAAGTAAATATATGTGGGTGAAGTTAGAGAAAAGACCGGGTCCGGTAGGCCGAGTAAAACTTGACTGAATGCAGTAGAATGTATGATACAGGAAAGAAAGATAAGGAGTTTTAAAAATAAAAGGACATGTCAGAGTCCTTTTATTTTTAAAACTCCCGCAGTTACAATGTAACCAAAATAAATACATACATCTTCTATGTCGCCAAAGACTTCTGTATTCTTTTCCTGGAAAATTTCTGGTGCAGATGAAATTACCAAGGGTAATCCTTTGAATTGATAGCGACCAAAGGGTGTGTTAAATGTACAATAGTTTGAGATTGATTCATTTAATTTTAACTGCCAGAATTCATCCTTCATATCTAGAACTGAAAAAATGCTTTTACCGCCTAGTTTACATAATATACAATCACTTTTTAGAATTATAAAATGCTCGCGACAAATATAGCTATTCAATGGTTTTGGGTCAATACATATTCTAAGTGATCCGTTAGGTTTCTCTACGATTACCAAACTATTCACCCACTCTGCTGAATAATCTACTTTGTCTATGACACCCTTATTCTCTAAATTATCTAAAGCTTGTTTAAGCCTATCATGCTAAAGGCTAAAGGCTCCTTATGCCCACACTGTGTAACAGGAGTAGCATCAACTTATAATTTTATAGCTATATGCCCAAGTATTTCTCCGAGAGTCTGAACCCTAAAAATTAAATTTAGCCTCATGCTGTCTCTGAAGCCCAACAATGGCTCAAATTTAAAATCTACCACTAAAAACTTAATACAATAAGATAAGTTATTATATACACAATTAAATGTTACCTGACCTAATGGGTTGGTTTTAAAGTCACCATACGAAATAAGTGTTACAGATATCGAACTCATTTGTACTAATCTTTTGTTGCCTTTGCCAAGGTAACATAAGGGAATTATACTTGATTTTGCACCGCTGTCCAGCTTGAATAGTATCTCTTATCAATTTCTGAAATACTTTCAAACCAACATTTAACTTTTGTGTCACCATTTGCTGTATATTGTTTGTGTTCATAGACAAACACTTCACAATAGTCCTTATCTTGCAATTTCAATTCTGTTACACCTTTTTTTGACTCTTTGATATTCATTGTTTTTTTCCTCTTTCTTCCCAGTAGTTTCTTGAGTATTCTGCATTCCCGATTTACGGTTGAATTTAAATAGTTGTCATTTATATCTGTAGCTGTGCATACCTTCACAAAGTGTTTCGACCTTGGCACTTCATTCAGGTTTTATTAAAAGCAGGACATTAGCATTGAACATGAGAATATCCACATCTTCTAGATTGAATTTTTCGAAAAACTATTATATTAATCTCCTCTTCTGGTTTTAATATTTTAATATGTTGTCCACTGACTTCAATCGATTTGCAATGGTCTAGAGTTTCCGTTACAGTCATGTCTGTGTCCGTAATTAAGCGTTGTTGGATTGCTTTGTCATTGATTCCTAATATTAATCGATCTCGAACCAGTCTATTCATATAGGATTTTTTGCATTTTTCATTTTCAAATACGAATTCAGACAATGAGGCTTCTGTTTTCACTTCTGTGAGTTTTGCTGTACCAGATTATTAAACATAAATATTTCCACTGTAACATTTTTTTTTTGGTAAGTAGTAATTATTAAAAAAAAGCTTGCATTAAAATGTCTAACGTGTTCTTATCCTTGTTGGGAAGTGTATTGTATATATCAATTCCATTATCGCCAATCACATTCACATTATTGATATCTTCGTGTCTTCGTCACTGCTGCACTTTAGGGTTTATCTCAAAATTCTTTACAATTTCTGTTTCCATTTTTGCCACTGGGTAGGATCGTTACTAAACAAAAAACTACTATTATAACAAAGGAATCATTGTATGAACACTTCAAATAGTAAACAATGCTGAAGGGTATATGTTTGGAGTGAAATAGAGCATTATTTTCGATGCCTGTTAAATTTGCACACTTTTCTAAAGAAACTTTGTAAATCTGTATATAAATAGTACCTTTCTTGGAATGTTAAATTTTTGAACTGCGTCGGTAGGTAGCCTAGCAGAGTATTGATTAAGTTGATGACAGTAAGTGATATGTTTTTGGGGAAGGCAATTTGAAGAAAAGTGGTTTAAGCATCGGTAACAAATAAATTTCTTGCACTTCTTATTCGATAGAAACAAGAGCTGACATATTTTTAATCCTAGTGAAATGATAAACAGTATTATTTTTTGTATTAATAACAACCGCAAAAAAACCAGCAGCGTGATAAATAGTAGAAATTAATAAAGGATTTATATGGTCCCTGTCACTATTGTGATTCTCACTTAATACAAATAGTAATATACTTTTTCCTTGAATGCAAAACAAATTAATGGAGATGTTGTTTAATTATCTATAATTTTCTATATAATTATCTGCATCATGTTGCACGGGATATAATGCGGAAACAACAGCCCATAAGAAGCAATAATCTTTTTTAACATTTACTTCAGCATGCTTTACTGCTATGAGGTAATTAACTTTACGTAAGTTGAAATACCACCTCTAAATAAAGCATAGCTATTAACATTCACCTTTAACCCTCTCATGCGCAACTTTTTACATTGCTCAGAAAATAAAATATAAAGTTATTTTTGTGTTTGTATTATGTTAAGTTACCTTCAAAAATTATAAAAAAAAAATTAAAATTCAAATTAGAACATTTTATGGTCATTTTTTTTGTGTCCTCATATGGGAACTTTACTTTACAGACGTCCTCATATGGGGACAGAAAATTGAATGCAGATTATTATAAATAAATAATTAAAACATAGTATAAATGATTTTATTATTATGTAATAAGTAAACTATATAAAATAATTTAAAAAACGCTGAAACTTAAAAATATAATAAATAGTCAAATTATAATGAAAATACGCAAAATAGACAAGAAGTGATATCACTTTTGAGTATGAAATTCTTGGAAACACTCTGGGCATAACGCGATATCACACCTTATCCACATGTACCTAGTTTTACTTTTACAGTAGGAATTCTTGCGTCGACTTGCATTTTTATCTTCCGTCTTCTTGGGGTAATGTGGTCCATTACCAAATGTTTTCTCTGTCGGTACAATTTTTCTAGGCATCTTTTTTACTTCAGGAGGAGTTGCACTTCTAAGACGTCCTTTTTGTCGTTTCATTTGAGATTCCCCCTGAAATATGAGTGCAGTTGCTATTCTACTTTTAAAATGCAAGAGATCCAAAAAATCCTTTTCCTGGTGGCCATTTCATTTCCACAATACCGAAGAATTTACCACTGTGACATTTATAAAGTGGTAAAATATTCTCATATACCAACGCTTATTTCTTGTATAGTTAGTATACAGTCCAGTCAAGGAGTCCATTAAATCTACCCCTCCCATGTGCTTATTATAAATTTTTATGGCAAAAGGACTTGGAATGTCAACATACTTCTTGTCCTTCCTTGAAAATCGTCTAACAGAATCAATTAAATGTACTCTGGCATAATTTGAAATTGTGTGAACCAACTTATTATCAAACCATCTTACCACTGTGATATTATCTTGTGATGTAGCAAAAGAATAACTGCCTCGGCATCCTACCTTTAATATTTTCTCTAATGTCAGCACCTTATCTATTCCTTGAAGTCTGTTCAATCTCACTGTGCCTAAATACCAAATCTTATGTTTTGTAAGCTGTTTGACCAGAGGTATGCTCGAGAATAAATTATCGGCGTATATTTTATAGTTTTGGTCCTTTATATCGTGGCACATTCTCAGGACAACATCACTTGAAGCGCCTGCTTCTGAAACAGCTTCCCGTTCTCCAGCTTGTCCTTCAAAAACTTCAAAACAATATGCATACCCTGATGTACCTGCACGAACCCAAACCTTATAACCCCACTTTTTGGGCTTTTTGGGTAAATATTGCTTTAGACCTAAACGCCCCTTGAATGGTATAACCATTTCATCCACCAACATATACCCTTCAGACTGGACGGCGGAATGAAATGTATCGTGAGGCTGGTTCAAAACAGGACGTATACTAATCAGTTTGTACCTCCTTCTGATGACCGATAATGACGTATTCGTGGATATTTAATATAGGTCATCATTATGGCAATTCCGAAATGAATTTTCAGTTCATTTAGACTAAGATTGAGGTTTACTTTATTATTTCTATGAGCATAAAGGTTGGTTTGAAATACAATTTCTCGTAAAGAATCTTCTGGAAAAAATAATGAAAGTATTCCAAAGGTGTATCAAATTTTATGTTAGTCTTATGTTCCTTGGATACTTTTGGAATATCACCAGAATAACTGTTGTCTTTTGTCAAAGTCAAGTATTTTTGGTTTTGTCGCTCTGTTTATTTGCCTTTTGCGTATTTGCGACATTATTTGTCTTTTGCTTATTTAGCTTTGTTTCTCCCCCGTCAATACTATCTTCTTCTAGGTGCTCTGATTCACTGTCACTTGAACTTGTTCCTTCTGATTCTGGCAAATACTCTTCTTCACTTTCTGAAAACTCAAATTCATCTTCTGATAAGTCATTATAAATTAGAGACTCAAGTTCCTCTTCAGTTAGTATTCGCCTTTTATCCCTTAATTCCTTATTTTCCATTCGCATCCCATATTCATTCTGCTCTTTAATGCCCGTGTGTACAGCTTTCTCCTTTTCATGCAAAGACTCTACTGATTCATGTTTTTCATATTCATCTTCACTGGAACTATATAGGAGACTTTCCAGCTCATTTTTGGACAGTGGTTTTGGCATGTTAATTGATGGCTGCAACCAGGTTCACTAGACAAAGCATTCTCTTGTTTATCCATAATTAGCTGTAATAGAAATAAGGAAATGCATGAAAATAGCTAAATAAGAAAATTTGACATGTATATAAGGACAAAAACTGTATTGCCATTATTGAACATTGTCCTCAAGTGAGGACATACAATAAAATCGAAATTTATGACAAATAAATATGAAATCGAGAAAACATTTATAGAAAACTACACTAATTGGGACAACTGAAAATATTTTTACTTACGTTTTAAATGGCCTAATCAAAGGTAATCACGATGTTGAAGTGTTATTCTCAGAGGCACGCACACAATATCAGAAACATAGGTTAGAATGCAATTGATGGAGTTCCAAAAATTATTAAATAACTTGTTATGTCATCTTGCGGTCAATAGCGTAATCTTTCAAAGTTTTATGAATGATCTACTACGGTAAATTGCAGTTTACAGAAGTATTTAGATAATTAACAATGAAATAATGAAATGTACTCATTTGAGGACACGGCGCATGAGAGGGTTAAATGTAAAACTTTATGTAATGCCCAACTCGAATCCTTTTCGGAAAACTCCTCTAATTTCTTTTGTAATTTGCAATAAACGTTTTTGTTATACCACTCACGTAAATTGGTCACAATACCAATGACATGATCTTTTATGGTAGAAATCTTCAACTCAATAACATGATTTTGATGTTGAATGAAATTTCAAGCTGAAACACCTTTAGCATCGATTGTCCTAACGTTAATTTAACCTTTCGTGCAAAACTATTGTATGCATTTTATAAAAAAATAAGAGGGTCCCTGATGTTTTCTATATTGACTATAATTCCTGTAGGTAACACAACATTAAAGCATGAACCTAGTGAGTACCAACCTAACTTGCGTGTACATTTTGTAGTGGCATTGACAATTTCACTACTTGTTTTGTCTGAAGAGTACTTTAACTGGTTAAGTCTTGCAAGATAACACTTTAACTACGATAAATTGCTTTCGAGCGTAAGCAGATTTTCATTAAACTCTAAATAAATTTTATTTTGAATTATATCCTACAATAGCTTAATGCAGCGTTGTTTATCAAAACTTTCATCCGCTGGGTTCATGAGCGTGCGTAAATACGTATGTATAAACTTTCATAATTTGCTTCCTTCTGTCCTTGTCGTTTTATTTGTCTTTTTATTGTTCCTGTAACTCACGTAAAATCTGTCCTTTTCAGGACAAAAACTGCAAATACTTGATATATTTATCTGGTAAGTAAATAAATACAGATTTCTGTTTTGGAATAGAAATAAAATGCTAATAATTTTTAGGTTAAAATAGTTAGTGTCATGTTTTCGGATAAACACAATATGTTTATCTTGGAAGCTTGTTTTTGGTCTGGCAACGAGATGAAGATGGTGTCTGGAAATATGGGTATTTCCGGTAAGATTCCGCAACAGCCCACACGGCCCGTACAACGTTAGCATATTTATCTCAATTTTTTGGTGATAGGTTAATAAGCAATAATCGATGGGCACCCTGCTTAACTCCGCTCAACTGCTTTCTTTTTGGTCATGTTGTGCATACGGTTGAGGAGTTACAGAATACCATAGTGAACGTCGTTAATGCAATAATCCCACAACTGTTAGCAACCGTCTTCGAAAATATTAAACGTAGAGTAAATACATAATGGACATTTTCAGCACCTATTATAAGCTTGCGGATACTATAATATGTCTCCGTCATCAGCCAAATTAAAACTAAATTGAAATAAAAACATTCCATTTACTTATTGGCATTTTTAATAATAACATTAAGATCGAAGTAGTGCAACAATCAAGAAATACAGACTATTTATGTCATAAATTTCGCTGTATTTATTGTTGATATATCATCAACTTTTGAATTTCCCGCCCAATCAGTAATACCCGTATGTACACCACTGGAAATAGTCGGCATCACTAAATGGGATAAATGGAGAATAGCTTTTTGAAGTAAGCGGACCACTTCAATCATTCTGAATTACCCTGTGTTAGTGTTAATTATGCGGATGTGCTTTACAAATTCATTTTTTGCTTACAAGAATGGAATAATACGTCATGTTAAATCAAAAATATCACTACTATATTTGGTATAACCTTATTCATAGTTACATTCAGAACTGTAGCCAACAATGCAAAAAAAATAAAGCACGCACTGCCGATTATGCAATAATGGATTAATATTTTATTGATTATAACTGATACATAAAAATGAATAATTTCAGTAACTATAGAAGTAAGTTACGTTTACAATTAAAATTCTCGTCACGATTGCAATTACTGACGTATAAAACTCTTAGATTAGGTAAGAAAACAGGATACCGCGCACGTATATTAGGCAATACTTTTGTTTTGTTACCACAATTGGTGCAGCCGCCATGGATTATGTGGTAAACAAACTGGTTAACACGGTCAAGTTTTTAGTGTTTTTTTACCCAAAAATTTTGTTAATGAAGTGTATTGTGAATTTGTTATAATGGTGAACTGTTGTGTTTTTGGCTGTAAAAGTTACAGCGGTAAAAAAGGGCCAGGAATATATTTTCATAGGTGATTATTAAAAATGCATAGTCACACTGTAAGTAAATAACTAATTTATTGTTTGAAAGTGATTTGAACTGTGTTCCATTGATATGTTGTACAGGGTGGCCAACTAAGAATGCGATGTACTGTATCTGGGAAACTATATATCGTAGAGGCTTGCGGAAAAAAAAGTTATTACTAAAACGGCCAATACAAAAACCTGGAAAATATGTTTCTGAAATGGTCGCTAGGGGGCGTAACTGCAATCTTGAATCTAAAAAAGTGATGTTTCTGTGAATTCTGCTATATTAACCTAATCAAAAAATAACTGATCTTTGAAGTCTAGGACAATCTGAACTTTTTTTGTTTGGCACTTTTTGACATATGTCTAAAAATAAAGTGGTGGGGGGTATTCAAAGGTTTCCTTAAATCACCCACCGTATCTTCGAAACGGCTAATCCGATTTTAACAAACTTAGGTGCATTGAAAAGAGCTTTTCTTGGGCTACAAATGTTAAAATAATTGAAGTTTTGTTAGTTTCATATGTCGTCGCTAGAGGGCTTTGTTCGACATTCCGACAGAAACGGTTAATTTTCGCAAAAAAATTAAATGCATTGGTATGACTTTTTTTCATGTACAAATAGCTAAATGATGCCTAAACAAGCTTGCGAAAACCGCATCTCGATATCTTGTTCCTAACCTAAAATATCGGCCCAAGAAAGCTATATACGAAAATCCCATAAAATTTTATTTTTTTTAACTGTTTTTCTGGAATTGTTTCTATTATGAAAGTTGTGGCCCTAAAAAGGACCGATTTAAAGGAGGAAGGTTTTTAATGCCCCCGTAAATGCTCGAAATGCTGACCATCACACTCTATGCATTGCTGAAGCCCCTCATGACTAGACAAAACTGCAGCTTCAATTTCGGCTCTCGGTATGTTACGTATTGCATTACGAATCCGGTTCTTCATATCTTCTCTAGGTTGAGTCCGAAACACGATGTCCTTTAAGCGCCCCCTATAAATAACAATCGAGGCAAGTTAAGTCTGGCGATCGCGGAGGCCATGGAAACAGACTTCCTCTTCCAATCCACCGCTGTTGAAATACTGCTTTAATATGCTCTCGCACATTAATAGCAACATGTGCTGGGCAACCATCCAACTGCAAATTTTTGCCTTGTTTCCAGAGGCACATCTTCCAACAACAACGGTAATTGATTGGACAAAAAGTCAAGAAATACATTGCCATTTAAGGATTGCTCGAAAAAATATGGCCCAATAATCTACGTCCCAGTATGCCACACTATACATTAAAACTCCAACGTCCTTGATGCTGAACTTCACGCAACCAATGGGGATTTTCTGCAGACCAATAATGCATATTGTGCACATTGACTCTCCCGTCACTACTGAAGGTGGCTTCATCGGTCCAAATAATTTGAAATAAAAATTCTCTATTTTCGCGTATCATGCCTAACATCCAATGGCAATAGTCTAACCTTTGATCAAAATCTTACTCTTTCAAGGCCTGATGCAAAACGACGTGATATGGGTGTATTCTTAAAGTAATTAAAAAAGGTTTAAACGAATACCTATATATTTTGATTGCCATTAGAACTTACCTATGGTCCTTCAAAATATTTGGAACCGTTGTCCGTGATATGCCCAACTCAGTGAATAATGCTCTTGTGCTAACATGAAGATTTCCTTCAATATAGCCCAGTACACGGTTAATATTTTCTTGTGTTCTTCCAATTCTTTGCCGTTAAAACGTAGGCCGAAAACTACCATTGGGTCGTAAGCTCGCCACTAATCGGGGAAAAACTCTTACATCGCAAGGACGCTGATTTGGATATGGAGCCGCGTAAACAGTTTTATCTACTGCGACATTCTGAAGACATTTAAATAAACCGGAAGCATATCAACAGCTTCATTATTCGTAAAACGCATTTTGAAAGCACAAAAATTGCTCAAAGTAACGCGAAAGTATTAACAACTATTGACAATTTGAGGATTATGTATGCTTTGTTTAGGTATCTGTGTAACCTATTCAGAGCCGAAATTGAAGCTGCAGTTTTGTCTACCCATAAGAGGCCTCAGCAATGCACAGCGTGATGGTCAGCATTTCGAGCATTTACGGGGGCATTAAAAACCTTCCTCCATTAAATCGATCCTTTTTAGGGCCACAACTTACATAATAGAAACAATTCTAGAAAGATATCGATATGCGGTTTTCGCGAGCTTCCACCATTTGTATCGGTACATGCTTGCCTAACACATTTATCCATGTATATATTGAACAACTACGGTGACATCACATAGGCTTGTCGCACTCCATGCTCCATACTAAAGTATTCACTCACTCCTCCTCTCACCCTAACACATGCCCGGCTACCGTAATATTCTGTCCTTGTCCTTTCTTACACTTAAACACTTTTCGATCACCTGCTGGAGGGCAACCATCTGATCCCCACATCCTCTCCCTGACATGAAGCAACTCTGTACATCCACATACCATATCAATCAGTACTCCAAATACTTTCCCAGGTACACTGAACAGACTTATTCCTCTATAGTTTTCGTTATCACTCTTGTTCCCCTTACCCTTAAATAGCGGTATAACAATCGCGCTCTTCCAAACACTCGGACCTTTTCCACACTGCGTTGAATAATTTACACAATCTTCGCACAAGCTTTGCAGCTCTAAATTTTAGCATTTCACTAGTGATATCAACCACGCTTGCTCCTTTATTATTTTTCTACTTTTCTGCCATTTTCTCTACCTTATTTAACCCAACATTCCTCTCAATTTCTTTCACTATTCCATCTACATTCTCCTTATTAAGCTGTTCAGTCTTATTTTCCTCACTACCGCACAGTTTTTCGAAATACTCTTGCCAGCATTTCCTCACTTTACAATCGTTTTATGCTATTTCGTTGCTCCTATTCATAATTCCTGCAACGTTCTGTTTTGGTCCACGTTTTGTCCCATTTCCATAAAAGTTTTTTGTTTCCTTCAAAGTCATTCTTTATTTTCTCTCCTTCCGCAGCCATTACTTCTTCTTTACTTCTTCTCACTGACTCCTTCGCTTCCTTGTTTCTCATTTCTCGCAGCAATCATTGCGATGTATGCGTCTTTTTTCTTACATACTGCCTATTTTACCGATTACTGAGAGTTATATAACAAAATGGGCTCTTACTATGCGCACTGTCAAATCGTGTGATATTCAAGAGCTGTTTTTGCGCTTTTAGTTCCGTTCAGTGTAAACAACACATTGAACTACGAGAGTCATGAATAATTGGTCGAGACAACAAAGACTTAAGTAAAGTTTAGGAATGGTTACAATACTGCGAACCCGTTGAAAACCATTTTAGTCAACTTTCGTGCATAATCAATGGAGTTGTTGCAAAAGAAAACATTAACTGTCACATAGCTAAGGTAGACAAAACATTTTTGGAACTGAATTTTCAAATGAAATATAACGTAAAACCATTAACATCAGCAAGTAAAGGTGAACGGTAACTTACACCAGTGATAAGAATAATTTGTTTGAAAAAAGCCATTTTAATACCACTGTTAAAAATTGTAAGTTTCAGCAGTCCCATGAGCGGAACCACATATGTTGTTGATGGAGCGTGGTTACTAGATCGAGTGATACGTCCAAAACTGTTTCACAAGTGGGAATGTTTATCTATCATACGTATTAAAACCTTCTGTCGAAAATGCGAAAATTCTGTTCGATGAATATTCTAATATTACTTCCACAAAAGATAAACATCAACGAAGAAAGAATAAAAAAATACGCGTTGGAATTATTTTCAGTAAATCTACAGTCATACCTCAAGGTTTCTTAGGCCCTGAAAACAATTCAATTAGTACAACTGCTTAGCAAACAATTTATAGCGATCAGTATTTCGTTTGAAGGTAGTGCGGATGCAACTACTGTTTGGAAAAAGAACAAGTCCGTGGTAATATTGGTAGAAGACAGATTTAATCGTTTTCTTGATTGCTTTGTGCGATGATCACATCTTTATTTTAAAAAAGTCGGTCGCCGGTGACAATCAAGACAAAATTTTCTATTTAAGGAGTGTATGAGGGTTTGGATAGCCTCTTGTCTTGTCTTCTTTCTATTCATGCCATTAGTACTATATGTATGGCAAGTTGTTAGTCTTCAGTGATACAAATGCCGATTTAAATAAACTACTGAACGTTGGTTTTGAATTGGTCTCTTTTATGTACTGATTAGATGAGAGTCGAGACATTAATGAAGAACGACAAAGACTTTACAACACTGGCAGACGCTTGACAAATCTTTTGATTTAGCCGTACTTCCCCCAACCAAGATGCACTGACCATATTTTAATGTATTATTGCTAATGCTGATTACATTGGCAACAGAACTGTTAAGGCTGATCTACTGTAAGTGCAGTAACGGCTACAAAATGTAGGTATGTTCACAAGTCGGACGCTGCAGTTCTATTCTCTTCACTGTCAAGGGATAGACAGTAAATACGCTGTCGCGGTAAATACTCCAGTTTCTTCGTAGTGCAGGGTACATACAAACACACACACACACACACACACACACACACACAAACATAATGGAAAAAATTATATATATATATATATATATATATATATATATATATATATATATATATATTTGGTTGTTTTCAGGTTTCCGTGAGTGGTGCATGTATACATAAACTCGTTCCGGGTTTTATTTCGCGTTCTTTCTCTTGCTCATTTTGGTAAATTGTTTTTCAAGTTCGGTAGCATTTGTGTATCGCCTCTTTCATTTAAATTTCCTGGGTATTTTTCAATTTCAATGGCTTCCCTTATCATTCGATATTGTATGTTGGCTGTCATTTTTGTGTTTTCAAGATCAATTACATGTGATGCACTGCTTACATGTTGCGCAAGTGATGACGTGGGTTAATTATTTTAACGTTGATAACGTTGATACGTCTACTCGTTTATCCTATGTAGGTTTGTGGGTAATTTCTGCATGGTATTTCGTACACCCCTAGTTTAATTCTATTCTTGTTTTCGGTTTTTGTAAAATACTTCCAATTCTTCTGTTGGTGGTGAAAATCATTGCAATGTTGTCTTTTATATATGATAAACACGCCTTCGATATCTGTTCTTCGTTGTCATTGTCATCTGGTTGTCTTAATTTTTCGGCACTTTTTGTATTTCTTTCGGTGAAATCGTTCTGTAGCAGTGCTGTTCTAAGGTTCCTCATCTTTTGGTGCACGTTATTCGCGTCAGCTAGATATCTGGATCTTGTTATCAACCTTTTTACCACCGATTGTTGGAGTGGTAATGAGATTCTGTATTAAGGTACCTATTTGTATGTATACTTTTACCATATACTGTATGTCCCAGGTTTTCATTGCTCTTCTTGTACACAAGCAAGTCTAGGAATGACAATTTTTTTTCTTTTTCCAGTTCCATTGTGACTTCTGTCTTTTGGTGCATACTGTTTAAGTGTGTTAGGAATTTGCCCAAATTACATTTCAGTGTCTCCAAACCACAAAGGTGTCGTCGACGTAACGTAGCTATAAATTATGTTGATCTGTTCCGGTTTTTAATGCCTGCTTTTCTAGTATCTGCATAAATATGTTATCGACCACTGGAGTAAGCGTAGAGCCCATTAGTGCCCCCTCTATCTGCATCTATCTTTGATCCCCATAGATAAAGTATGCATTTTAGAGGCAATATTCCATTAATGTGAGCATATCTTCAGATGGTCGACATTTTTGTTTTATTATGTTCAATGTATCGTTGAACGGCACATTTGTAAACAGCGATACTACATCGAAGCTGGTAAGTAAATTCCCTGGTTCTACATTGTGCTCGTTCAGCATCTCGATAAAATATTTTAAGTTTTTGACAAAAGGCCTTGCTGTTTCTATGTACGGTTTCAGTTTTGCTAAATATTTAGCTAGATGTTGTAACGGTGAACCTGTCTGGCTAACAAGGGGTCTTAATGGTATATATCTTAGGTAGACTGTAGAAGTTTTGACATATTAATGATTTTTCTCTCGGAATTAGGTGTGCCTATTTTTTAGATTTGGTAATGCTCGATGTTCTTCTCGTATTATATTCCATCTCGTTGGTCGTGCTATTTTGACAACTCTCGTTACATCTTGGCATATTGGTACCGTGCGTCTGCTGATATGTCCTTAAGTTAAAGGAGCAACTGCGTAATTAAAACCTTTTTCCAAAAGGTTTGTCGTTGCCTAGTCAATTTGATTTGTCAAAAGATTGTGTACAATCTTCTCTACGTTCAGTGCTTTGGTTTTGTTTTTTGTTTTTTTCTGAGCAATTTTTAGGTGCTTGAATTTCCTTGTTTGTTTGTTTGTAGTTAGGTCCATCTAAGAAACGGTTTCACCGAAGGAAATACAAGAAGAGCCAAACCATCAAGACAACGAGAAGGAAGAACCGATATCGAAAGCGTGTTTACCATATATAAAAAGCACTACCGATAGCATATGCAAGATATTAATGAAAAACAACATTGCAACGATATTCACCACCACCAGAAAATTTGGTGATATTTTACAAAAGCCGAAGACAAGAATAGAATTAGAACAACAAGGGGCGTACGAGATACCATGCAGAGAATTGCCCACAAACCTACATAGCACAAACGAATAGACCTATCAACGTGAGAACAGAGTAGTACCGCAACGCGGTTCAAAAGAACCAACCCACGTCATCACTCGCTCAACATGTGAGCAGTACATCACGTGTAATTGATTTTAAAAACTCAAAAATGATAGTCAATATACAATACAAATCACATCAAATAATAAAGGTAGCCATTGAAATTAAAAAACGTCTAGGAAACTTAAATAAAAGAGACGATACACAAAGGCTACCGGATATTTCCAAAACGATTTTAAAGAAAATTACCGCCAAAAAAATGGAGAAACGAACAACAAAAAAGAAAGCAACAAAAGAAAAAGTGAAGGATATACATATACCAGCGACCAGCAATGAAGACATCAGTTCATTTCGAATCACGAGAAGCAGAAGTAAAGAGACTTGAAAATGGTAGATGAAATTCTACCGAAACTTCGTCAATTTATCACAATGGAGTTTGAAGGAGTATATATATATATATATATATATATATATATATATATATATATATTCTATCCTTGCAAAGAAATTCCTATCAAAACTTCTTTCTTATTTCCTTCCTCAACTGAATGTAGTATTGTTTAAAAATGCTATCAGTTTCCCAGTCCTTCTCCCTTTCCTAGTAAATTCTTTATAAATAACCGTGCTCCCCTTCATGGATTACCTACCTGCTTATTATAACCTGCCTATTATTCATTTATTATAACCTGCCTGTTATTCATTTAATTCTAATACCATACTGATATATTTCCTGATCTTCCAATGTACTAGTTCCAGTTTTTTTTAATTTCCCTACCGTTCCCCTTATATAATTGCGTGAACTTTACCCCTTTCTGACATCCATTCGGAGTTAAAACCACGAAGTGTGTATAGAAAACATTAGTTAATTAATTAATTCCGATTCACCAAATAAAACTTATACCGTCACCAGCATATTATAAATATACACATGCCTTATCTCATCCCCTATTCCTTCGTAGATTTTGCAAATTTCATCCACTACCGACACAATTGCAAGGGTTGCAAGCTCGTCTTACCGGCACCCCCCGATACCCTCTGTCGAATTATTTACCCTAATATAAAATCTGACCTTATGGGTATATAAAATATTTTAAGAGGATTATTCTTAGTCCAAGCCTTTTCAAACAAAGAATCAATTGTTCTCGAAAACGGGACAGAATTCGCCAAACATAAATTAACCCCCCCACCCAACACTCCACGTCGACTTTTCTACGTATCTACCACATATATCGAATTGGGACAGATACCCCTAATGTAAAAGCTATCCCTAGTAAGTGATAGAAATATTTTTAAGCAGATTTTTCGAAGTCTAGCCTTTTCAAACAAAAAATCAATTTTTCTCGAAAACAGGCCATAATGTGCCAAAAATAAATGAACCCCACCCCCTCCAACACTTCGGTCGACTTTTACACGTATCTACCACATATATCAAATTGGAGGAGCTACCCCTAATATAAAAGCTACCCCTAGTAGGTGATAGAAATATTTTTTACACAGTTTTTTTGTAATCCCAGCCTTTTCAAACAAAAAATCGATTTTGCTCGAAAACGGGTCAGAATTTGCCAAAAAGAAATTACCCCCCCCCCCTTCACTCTGTCAACTTTTCAACGTATCTAACACATATATCATATATCTGTAGGTGATAGACTGGCCTGTCTCAGGATGAGGTAGTTTCCCCAAGAACTGGATCCGTTTCCCAAATACAGATAGCCGCTTCCCAAAACAGGTATCTGTTTTTCAAATACAGATAGCCCTTTCCCAAAACAGGCAGCTGTTTCGCAACACAGGTACCCGCTTCCCAGCTCATTGGATCTAAGTGATCAAGCTTAGGGCTGGATGAGTCATAGCCATGTGCCTAGAAATCAATATTCAAGGTCATTAGACCGATTTTGGACCACTATGAAGTTAGTCAAGGTCACAGGGCAATAGCATCAAGGTCAAATAGTTCTAGACCACTCTGAAGTTAGTCAAGATCAAAGGGCAGAAGCGTGAAGGTCAAAGAAGTCTGGACCACTTTGAGGTTAGTCAAGGTCAAATCTAAACATAAAAATTAGAAGGGCAGCAGCACCAACGCCAAAACAGTCAGCTCGATTCTAGACCACATTATACGAATTTCTGTGTTGAAGTTAGGTCAGGCTGTTCAAGCAATTTGGCTGAGTCAAGGTGTTGGTTCTTAGAAATCAACCTGCAGGGGTATCAGGTCGTAGGTTGATTCTGAAAAAAATTTATTGCATCACAAAACTTCTAAATCCACACCTTTAAAATATTACTTTACGTTTTAGTTTCAAGCACATACAAAGAGGAAAACGATGTGTGACAAATTGCAAAGGCAGATGGTCTATCAACGTATGGAGTGGAATTCTGGTCACCCGTGTTATAGGTTCGTACTTTTTTGAGCGAAATTTAAACGATCACATTTTCCAACAATTTATTTTACACGATCTAAATAATTCGCTCGAAAATGTGCCTCTTGCTCGTGCTCGCTTTCGAAGGACACTCGAAATACCCTAGATGAGATTTTTACCAACAAATGGATAGGGAGGGTTGGTCATATAAATTGTCCAGCAAGATCTCTCGATCCTACCTGTCCCGATTTTTTTCTATGGAGATATGTTAAAAACCTTGTGTATGGTATACCTCCAACACCAGACGACATGAAAGACAGTAATAGAGCTATCTTCAGACGTATCACACCAAATATACTGGAGAATCTAAAGTGTTCCTTTGAACAACATGTACGATTATGCATTGAAAACAACGGTAGACACTTTGAATATCTCTTATAATAGTACCTGCTGAAAATAACATTGCATCGTATTTCTAATTTAAAATTGTTAAATAAGAGGTGTTCACTAAGTTGCTACTGTTTTTAAATCTCTTCATTAATATTAAATATTAAAAAATTGAACATAAGACTTTAAATAATAATCGGTTTCTATTTATTTTCCCTTTCCTATTATACCTTGCATACTCATTATTTGTTTATGTCCTAGAATCCCAAACTGACAATGTGTTTCCCGCCGTGTTTTATATATATATATATATATATATATATATATATATATATTATCTATCAAAGAAATTCCTATCAAAAAATTCTATAAAACTATTATATATATATATATATATATATATATATATATATATATATATATATATATATATATATATGTTCTATCCTTGCAAAGAAATTCTATCAAAACTTCTTTCTTATTTCCTTCCTCAACTGAATGTAGTACTGTTTAAAAATACTATCAGTTTCCCAGTCTTTCTCCCTTTCCTAGTAAATCCTTCATAAATAATCGTGCTCCCCTTCATTGATTCTACTCATTCAATTCGATTCATTCGTACTTGATCCCGAGAATTACCTACCTGCTTATTATAACCTGCCTATTATTCATTTATTATAACCTGCCTGTTATTCATTTAATTCTAATACCGTACTGATATATTTCCTGATCTTCCAATATACTAGTTCCAGTTTTTTTTAATTTCCCTACCGTTCCCCTTGTATAATTGCGTAAACTTTACCCCTTTCTGACATCCATTCGGAGTTAAAACCACGAAGGGTGTATAGAAAACATTAGTTAATTAATTAATTCCGATTCACCAAATAAAACTTATACCGTCACCAGCATATTATAAATATACCACTTAACCCTGTATAATCCCTCTTTTACACACCCTTTGAGCTCCTTTTCGAACTCCTGCTACCTGGTGTTACACCAATTATAATCCATCACATTGTCCGGTAATTTCAACATCACACCATTGGAATAAATTCACTACATTTTATTTCACCTAATCCTAATCATCAAACATAATTAATTACCCTCCTTCCATTTCACACCTCTTAACTTTTTATTAAACTATCCTCGCGTAATTATTTTACACCACTATAATTGAATATTCACATTGTAGTCCACATACTTCATTTGATACAATTACGCTCATTTACCCTACACGTATTACAACGTTCAATCTATTGTAGTAACATTCATTAACATTAACAATTTTCTAAAGCAAGCTGTTTTGCATTCCTAACTATTTATATAAGCCAACGACACAACTCTAATCTGTTTGAATA
>JARFJB010002079.1:790000-800000 GCA_036346205.1 Vesta saturnalis | reverse complement strand
GCAATTGTGTCGGTAGGGGATGAAATATGCAAAATCTACGAAGGAATCGGGGATGAGATAAGGCATGTGTAAGGAGTTGAAAAAATTAGGGGATGTAATTTCCAAAATAAACCTTGATAGGAAATAACATGGGATTTTGGGCTACAACCGGCATAGCTTACCTATTGCATTATGTTTATTTGCAGTTTAGTGCCTACAAAATTGCTAAATTTAGATGATGACACAGTCTTATGGATCAACAAGATATTGTCGTCCAATTCAATTTCATTTTGTGAAAGAAAGTGAGTCTGTTGTAAAATCTATCGTCCGAGAAATTCAGACAGAGATAGATAATTTATTAGACAATGGTTGATGGTAAAATTGTTTATATACTTACTGATACCAAGTCTTCCATGAGATTCTTCATATGTGATTGTCTACCGAAAGAAATGAATAATATAGAATTGGTTGTAAAACGAACTAAAGGGTGATTCGATTAGAGGTTACAATTTAATAATTAAATAATTCGAATTGTAGTTTATTAGTTTATTAACCTTTGTTATAGATTGAGATTCAAATTGTCATTAAACACAAAAAACGATTTCAGTCAAATGACCACCATGTGCAGCCCTGCAGATTTCAGGCCTCTTGATGAAATTTTCCATCACTTTCTCGTTCAATTGTTGTGGAATTTGGTTGATAACTCTGCGAATCTCATCCTTCAGCTCCGAAATCGAGTTGGGCTAGTTTGCGTAAACCTTCTGCTTCAAGTAACCCCAAGAGAAGTAATCCATGGGTGTGAGGTCACACGATCTTGCTGGCCGAAACGGGAGATTAAACGGCCGGGAAACTTGGTGTCCAACAGGTCCATGGTATGACAAGTAGCCCCGTCTTGTTGAAACCACAAATCGATACTACCACCCAATTCTTCCAAATGTTCAAAAAAATTGCTTATCATCTGCCGATAACGTTCATCATTGACTGTAACTGTGCCACCACGAGCATTTTCAAAAAAGTATGGGCCAATCACGACGCCAACCCAAAATCCACACCATACAGTTACCTTTTTTTTCTCGAAACCAAAGCAAGATGTAAAGAATTCAGGGGACAAAATAGATGCCTAAATACGAAAAAATATAAAATGTCCGGATCTCAGGGACGCCACTGGTCTTATTTTAATCTAGGGGCTAACTTAGCTCCTAATTGCTACAACTAACTGCCAAATATCAACAATATTAGTTAAAAGTATAGTTACGATGTCAACAAAAACTTTTTCCTCAAAAACTTTGACACACTTTCTTAGTTCTTAATTCTTACCTGACGTCTGCAAGTGATACACCAGTAGGGGAGGGTGGGGACTCTTTGGCCAATCTGAGACTCTCGACATAGTCAAATTTCGCGTTATTTTCATAGAAAACCTACTAACTCTCGTCAGTATGTTCTAGAGATCGCTTGGGTGTTGTACGTGTCTTTTTAACAAGTAAAGTTAACAGTTTCCTGTGATATTTAAAGAAAAAGAAATTTCGCAATTCGGATTTAATATTTTCCAGATAATTGGTGAGTAAATTTTTAAATGTGTAGTGATGAACTTGTGTAACTTACTACATCATTAAGCCATGAGGCATTGATAATTGAGGTTATGTACCTATGAAGTGATAATATTAGGTACTTGCTTAAAAATATTGGCTTGACTATTTTAAGGTATTAGATGGAGACATTGGACAGTAACTACGGGGACATATTGGACAGTCCAATGTCTCCCCAATATCTGTAAATAAAATTCAGTAGGTAAGTAGGTATTCTGTTATTTTTAGTTAAACAATGGCCAGATCATACAAAAAAAGTACCACCCGGGAATTCCGCTCAGAAGATATGAAACGAGCTGCAATAGTATAAACAAAAAAAAATTAAATTATATCAACAACATAACAAACACATATATTTAGTGATGTAATAAAATCAGATAATTAATAAATAACGATACTAGGCAAAGTTTTTCCTAGATACAATTATTTAACAAATGGTAAACCTTTCATCACTAATTATATGCCGCTTATCATTTAATTAATATGCCGTCTCGTCCACAATCGGTAGATTAAAAAGGGAGGGTTCAATTATATTGAATTTTAAATTGGTAACTCACCTGAAACGCCGCTTGTCACTCAACCGCTTGGTTATTTTCACTTATGCCTATTAATAAAAAATTATGTAAAAATTTAGATATATAATTAAATGAAATCTCGGGCACCATGTTATCTTTAAATCAGGAAAATAACAAAACCTATTTAATGAACATTAAAAGCTTTCTAATAATAACAAATAATAACAATATGCAAAAATTTATTTACCAAAATTATGGATAGTAGGAGAGGTACTAAAAGGTTTTAAAGCTAAGCTTAATAGATATAAAATTTACCACAAAAAATTCCTCAGCAGTATTTTCTATAGACAGCTTCAAATACGGAGGCGGAACGGTCAAACAGATGAAAGCATTTTACATCTCTTTCTTATTCTGATGTTTTATTGAATTAAACTTGCATTTTAATATTATATTATTAATTTTTTCCAAAGAGAAACTTGGGTAAATAAGTTACTTAATAGCCATTTGTAATATAAGTGTTTAAAAATTAAAAGGTGGTGAAAATATAGTGCCACCTAACGTGCCTAAAAAATCAAACAAATGCTTAGTTTAAACTATACTGAATTAAAAAATTACTCACCATCAAAATTTCGTGATGGCACGAATATAAAAAATTAATTAAAAATCATCTTATTGCGGTTAATATTCAGCATTAACTGAATTACTCAAAAGCTTTCTGAATCAACCAAGTACAATAGTTTTCCGTTGCGCTGTTACATAATATAAATCCAATTTTTAAAGAAAGGGAATTAAAACTATTTATGTAGTACACACAAAAGATTTGTTATATGAAGTGCAAATTGTTGCCAGTTTTCAATTTTATATGAAAATAATTAAAATTCTCTAATTTTACGCCAAATAAATTAATGATCTTAGATTAATGTACTTTTTATACAACCACAAAAAAAGGTTGTTACACACCCTCCTAAAATTTGGACTCGGAGATCACCAAGCGGAGATTCCAAACACTAAGTGAATTAAAATATTAAAATTTAAAAAATACAAAATGTTAAGCTAATTAAAATATAAGCAATATTTAAAAATAACAAGAAAGTGTACGAAGAAGTACGGAAAATGTGGTGACGTCGGTCAGGAAAGACCCCTCGCAACACCAAAAAAGCTAATGACGCGCTACCACCCGCACACGCCACTAGTCGAGAATCAAGGACCCGAAACCTTAAATAAAGTCAAAAAACTTTAACTGGTGGGGTTAGTGAAGCAACCACCATCAGGAGAGCAAAATGAGTATCCAGTAAAAAAATTTGATTCTAAGGTAAAAAACGAACGGAAACCGTAACCTACCATGACCTGAAGGGACAGTGGGCAGAGAACCCGGAAACGGTCATCGTGCAACTTCATAAAAAATCAAGGCTAAACGCCACTCTACTCGAGAGTATAAGTATTAAAAAAAAATCCTTGCGGACTAACAATAAATAATCGCGAGATTTGAGGTCGAGAGAGAGCGGTTCAATTACCCTACCCCGGTGGTCTCAAACCAAGCCTCCTAGGTACATAACACAACTACCACTGTCACGTTCGATAAGTGAGTCAAAATCGGTAAACCAAGATACGACTATTTTCATGGCAAATTAGCTCAGGATGCTTCGTCGTGGAGAACAAGAGAGGCCACTCTACCCTTCACGAGATTCAGGTTTCATGTTGTTCCACAGTCATCGTCCAAGACTCAACATACCCTAACTAACACGCACGTTTTATAAATAAATCGAAATCTAGGTGAGATAGCCAAGAGAAAGATGAAGCACCTTTACGAACACAACAACCCCTCCTAAAACTACCAAAACGTCATAATCAGGAAGTGAACTAATCGAGGTTGACACGAGGCGAACCGAAGTCCTCAAGCACCGTCCAAGAATAGTAACACTACACAAATCAGGAAAAATAAAATAACTAAATTAATCAAAAATAAAAATGTATAGAAGCATTACTAGTTTTCTTATCAATGGTAAAGAGTTTACACGTCAAATTAACGATCAGAGGTAAACTCAAAATAGTTATCTTCAATTTTACTATTGTAACAATAGCAAATGGAAAATCCAATAAAGAAAGATAATTTGCCTGAGAACTAATGTCCCACAAAGTCGAAAATAAACGCAAGATGTGATCTAAATATCGAACATCATGCTAAAATCAATCACACAATGGGATCTAAATATCAACCATCGTGAAAACAAATGTAGCAAAATCATGCTAACAAATGTAAAAATAATTAAGTGGTTTGCAAAGCCACAATATAAAATAAAATAATGTGCGAAATAAGCAAAACAAAATTATTTTGAAAAATTATCAAAATAATTAAAAATATAATAAGAAAACCAGAATGTAAAAATACTAAAATCGAAAAATAATTAAAAAGAATACTAAAAATAAGGACTAATGAGGTTTTAAATCCTTAACATGAAAAACACCTAAGGGTTTATTATCAATAGGTGGCCAATCGGTACGTAGTTGGACCTACCACTTCAATAACTTTCGCTTCAATAAATTTTGGAGCTAACTTTTGACTATAATTTTAGTCGCATCAGATAAAGTAAAATTCTTTTCCAAACCAAATCGCCAACGTTTAATTTCAACGGACGACGTCGCAAATTGTAAGATTTTGAATTTCTTTCGTAAGCTGCATGTAAATTTTGTTTAACATGTTTAAAAATAGGTGAAAGTTCATTTAAATCTTGAACTAATTGTTCACGGTTAGTAATAAATAAATCATCCTCTTTGAAATCCTTTAGTCGACCATAAAAATCTCCAGAAATAGGAACTGTCCGACCAAACGCCAAAAAGGAAGGTGAAAATTTCGTAGACTCATGAACAGCGTTACGAATAGCATGCGCAATTTTGTGAATTTCAACATCCCATTCCTTGTGATCATCTTGAATATAAGATCTAATCGCAATACCTACTACTTTATTAACTCTCTCAACAAAATTTACTTGTGGATGATAATTTGCATTAAACCAAACGGATTGAACTTTGTAAGAACTCATTAAATTTTTAAATTGTGAACTTTTAAATTGAGGACCATTGTCCACCATACAAATTTGAGGAACTCCATAAACTAGAAATACATAATTCTCAATATATTGACAAATTCTTTTAGCAGTAGCACTGCGCATAGGGTGAATCAAAGTAAATTTAGTAAACCAATCACAAATAACTAATAAAACTGTGTTTCCACTCTTCGATCTAGGAAAAGGACCCACTAAATCAATAGAAATACATTGAAAAGGATAAGAAACATTTTTCTCTTTACCCATAAAACCATAATGATTAAATTGTGAAGACTTGCTTCGATTACAAACATTGCAATTCCTAATATATTTGGAAATATCTGACTTCATTTTGGCCAGTAATAAAATTCTTTAATTTTTGAAAAGTTTTAAAACACCAAAATGTGATGATGTAGGATCATCATGAAATTTTCGTAAAATATCTTTCCTTAAAGATTTCGGAACAACTAATTTCCATTCCACTAAATTGGATTCTATGTTTAAATCATTAGAAATAAATTTGTAGAGTTTAACATCTTCAACTCTCCAATTAGGAAATAATTCAGGATTTTTAGAAACATTGGCTAACATCTTCTTATACCAATCGTCTAAATCAACAACAGAAAATTCTAAAGAACTAACTTCCAATTAATTTGAAAAAAAATCTTAAGCAGGAATACTAACTAAAGTATTAATATTGTCATTATGTGACAAAGAAATAAAATAATCTAAATTTGTAATTCATTATTCATTAAATGGATTCAATAAATTCTAATAAATTTAATCGTATAAAAATTCATTATCAAAATTAATGTAATTCAAGCGTTTCAAAATTTAAATAAATGTATTAACAATTGAATGTTAAGAAGTTTATCAATAACAAAACTTAAATATGATAAATTCACATTTATCTTTTAATTAATATTTAACTTGGCATCATTTAGCCTTTAAAAGTACTAAAAAAACAATATCGTTTAAATAACAAAAAACTGAATGGGATAAATCATGACCTAGAATTGAATCTATAAATCGATGTAATGTATCATAATCAAATATTGAATGCATTTTTAATAATTCCTGTTACATAAAATGTAATCAAGTAAATTTGGATTAATCCTTTTAAATTTAATTTACATCTCTCATCTATTGTCAACCCTTCTGCTCCATTTACAATTAAAAATGTTAACTACTAAAATAGCTCATCAATATAAAAACATCAATTAAATAATTAAAATTTGTCATCCTAAAAATATTATATAAACACATAATCATAAAGAAACACATAAAAACAAGCGTAACCTAAATTGTAACACTTAAAATTCTGTAAACACTTAATATAAAAGCAATTAAAAAATATAAACAAGCACAAGTGAGAATAAGTAACATTGAAACAACAGCAATTCAGGTCCCTTTTCTGGCCCCACACAAAGCAATAAATTTCAAGTAATAAAAATCAAAGTCAAGTCCTAAATTTCAAGTAATAAAAATCAAAGTAGTCCCTGCTCGCTCGCGCCAGTATAAACAAAAAAAATTAAATTTATATCATCATATTGCGGTTAATATTCAGCATTAACTGAATTACTCAAAAGCTTTCTGAATCAACCAAGTACAATAGTTTTCTCGCGTTGCGCTGTTACATAATATAAATCCAATTTTTAAAGAAAGGAATTAAAACTATTTATGTAGTACACACAAAAGATTTGTTATATGAAGTGCAAATTAAGTTGCCAGTTTTCAATTTTATATGAAAATAATTAAAAATTCCTCTAATTTTACGCCAAATAAATTAATGATCTTAGATTAATGTACTTTTTTATACAACCACCAAAAAAAAGGTTGTTACAATAGATGTAATGGAATATACTATGTTTTATAGAGACAGTGCTGACAGAAATGCCGTTAAAAAATCTATCCTCTACAATTATGTCAAAGTAGCACTAGAAAAGGGATTGAATAACATAGAGTTTTCACTAAACTTTAGGAAGTCTCAAATATTTAGTAGCCAAATGGAAAATGCCTTAGGTTAACACCATATGAACATGCGTTACAGAATTCAGTGAATATGTCCGATGCATGGAAGAAAAATGAGTTAGCTGGCAAAAACTAGCTCTGGGCGTTTCTTAAACGGCATCCCAAACTTTCAGTAAGAAAGCCTGAGGCCACCAGTTTGGAAAAAAATGACCAGTTATAATCCCACCAACGTAGGTATATTTCAGTAAAAACTGGCTGAAGTCATAGGTCGGTATTCATTTGAACCCCGACAAATTTGTAACTTGGACGAGGTAATGTTCTGCGATGTCTTGAATTAATATATTAATGAGCATATTATATTTGTTTTAGACGGGCGTCACAACCGTACAAAAAGTTCCAAAAATGGTAGGCAAAAAAGGGGAACATCAAATTGGCCAGGCAACATCTCGTGAGAGAGGAGGACTTGTAACTCAAGTGGGCATAATTTGTGCTGCAGCATCTGCATTACTGCCAATATGGATGTTTCCTAGGCACCAATTTGAAGAAAAAAGGATGACACATGGTGTTTCAGATTGTGGGGCCTTCGGATTAGTACGTCCAAGTGGTTGGATGACTTCAAGGAATTCTTTAGAGGCATTAAAGCATGTTGCAAAACACACAAAACGTTCGTCCGACAGTGAAATCCTATTAATCATGGACAATCATGATTCTCATTTATCGGTACCTGCAATAGAATATTGCTGATCTAATGGGATTGTAGTATTAAGGCTACCACCTCATACCTCAAACAAACTTCCCGCTTGACAGAACGGTGTTTGGTCGGTTTAAAACATTTTTCAATCAAGGCGTAACTTCTTGGTTACTAACGTATCCTGGACAAGCAGCATCAATGTACGATCTGCCTGTCATTTGCCTACAGGTTTGGGATAGGGTCGCAACACCTCCATACATCAAAGCAGTATTTAGGTGCACAGGTATTCCACTATTTGACAAATCAATTTTCAAGGGGGAAGACTTTTTGTCGTGTTATGTATCAGATAGACCTTGTGATCCTAATGAAAATTTGGAAGCGAATGGAGTATCTGCATCAAAAATTAATAATTCAAGCAATAATTTGGAATTGGACTTGCCAGCAACTTCTGACAACCAACCATTTGTATCCCCTAAAATTACCATGACAATTCATCTGAAGATGAGCTAGTGTTTGATAGCGATGAGGATATTCTAAATTTAAAAGATGTTCCTGAAGAAGACTATCTTATAGTTAAGGTACACGGAAAAGCTAACATTCGAAATTACGCAGCTAAAGTTAGCAAATTTCAGAACGGCTATGAAGTACATTTTTTAAAACGGCATGTAATCTCAAGTAGATTCAGTCTAAATGAGAATGATGAAACGTTTGTGCCATTTGCGGATGTTTTATTTAACCTGTCCCGTCCTATTAATGAAACAACAGAGAGATTTAAAGATATGTTTCATTTTAACTTTGATATTAGTCCGTTTGGTTTACACTAATAAATAGTTTTATTATTCATTAAAATTGTATGTTTTCCTTTTTGTTATAAAAGTACTAAAATAAATCATAGATTCTTAATTCTGATGGTTCACTCATTATAATAATAATAATATAAACCTTGTCCATAGTCTCCCCATGGCTTGTCACATGTCTCCCTTCAGAAGCGGAGAGTTTGTACAATTGTAAAGGGTAATATTAATTGAGTTTTTGAGAAAACCATACTTATTAAGATTATATTATAGAATTGTTTTTACCTTACCAAAAGCCATAGCTAACAATCGTATATATCACTTTTACAAAAATCACTAACAACTAGATAATAAATTAATTAATATAAAAATTGTCCTAATTATCCTCCCTATACTTGAGGAAGATGAGTCTTTATAAACAAAATTTTAAGTGGCGCACATGGAAATCTTGTAGGGTGTTCCTAAAAGTACCTAATTTTAAAAATTGTCAGCCATCTTGAATTTTTATGAAATGTCAATTTTGACCATTAAATTTTTTTAATTTGAGAGCATGACTTTCCAAAATGACCACAATTATTAAAATTGGACAAAAAATCTTTGAGTAATTAGCAATTTGCAAAGTCTCATTTTTGTTGACCACCCTATATAATAAATTATTAATTTATAAAAAATATTTTTTTGTAATAAAACTTAAGGCTCCTCCTTTCCAAACAGTTCAAATCGAAAAAATTAGATAACATTTAAGCGAAGTTATGGGCATTTAAAAAAAATGGTTTTTGTCTAATTTTTTTTTAATTTAAGACATCGCTCTTTGTACAATATTACGATGTATAAACGACATTTCTAACTTTGCCAAATTGAAAGTACCAAGTAAAAAACCTCATGTCCAACCGCTCCCATAAGCTCGTTCCACTGTGCGACGCCTAGTGCGGTTTGGACGTGTGATGGCCCCCTCGATCTCCAGATCTTTCAATTTTGGATTTTTTCTTATGGGGTTTCATGCAAAATAAAATCTACAAAACGTAATATCAGTCTGTTATGGAGCTTTGCGCGGCAATCAATTTAACATTCTTAAATTTGCAAAGAAGTCTTATGATTCTTTCTAACGCTATTAAAAGAATAACGAAAATATATCAATTTTGCACAAGAGAAAATGGCCGTCATTTTGATAATCAATCACCTTTAAAATACTCGCTGTTTTTTCAAAATTTTTTTCTTCTCTTGTTTTCTCTAACTTAAGTTTTAAGTACGACAGGTAATTATTGTTTTGTTTTGAGTAAAATACAATAATTTTATCATAATTAAGTTAAAATGGTGTAATGAATAATTAAAAGTTTAGAATTAAGAAGATCTTTTGTATTAAGTTTGACTGTATAATAGAGTATAATAATTACTAACATTGATTTTGTTTTTAATAAAT